>KZ506603.1:171871-182536 GCA_002844005.1 Limosa lapponica baueri
TTCAACCTTATTTTTAAACATGACCTCTTTTTAAAGAAATATCCTTGGGAAAAAAAAATGAAGCAGTGCCCACCTGAATGGCTGTTCTACTCAGGGGCCTCCTTCCCCTCATCCCCTTCCCTCTGCACATGCTCCAGATGCCAGGGCTACAGGCAAACTACAGTATAGTACTGGGGTTTCATCTGGGTAAAGATCCTGATCTAGAGATAAACTGGCTGATGCAGAACATCAGCATTAACAGCCCAGATTTATCTTGCTCTGATCCAGAATTAAATGCTCTGATTTAGTTTAACAAAAAAGTTCTGATTCTGGTCAATCAAAAAAAAAAATTCCATTTTACCCAATTGGGTAAAAATTCAGATTTTGTGGAAACTGTCTTTGCATTTAGTTTAGTTGTACTTTCTGGAAATGGGGCCCGATACCACTGAGGACTTTAGGTGCTAGTTCTGTGAAGAGAAGAGGCTGGACTTTGAAACAGCAGCCGTTTAAATCTGCCACTCCCTTTCTAGTCTTTCCCAGGCTCCCAGCTACCAGGCTTGTGTCTTTGCTCCCCTGTTAAAGTGGTTCCCCCAAACTTATGGGAGGTCAATAAAGCAGGGCACAGGGACAGGGGCAGGTTATTTTCCAGCAGGTATGTCCTACCTGAGCAGCTGTAGGAGCCAATAACAGTTATCATGTTGTCATTTTAACAATGTATGTGTCTTGCCAAGGGATAATCAATATGTAAAATCACCTTATAGAAATGTGGGTTTTTTTCCTTTTGATACAGAAGAGACGTGCTTGTTTTCCTCCTTTGCTGCCTCAAGTCACATGCATTTCTCTAACTTCATGTTACATACATGAGGAAGGGCATGTGGCAGGGTACAATCACAGCCTGGGAGGGTATCACAAAAGACCTGAGGAGGGTATCACAAAATATCACATCCTGCTCAAGCGAGGACGCCTTAATAAACATTCAAGTTGTAGAACCCCATAGTCCGCTGCACATCCGCCAACGTGAAAGGTGTCACTTGCCACAGGGATCCACGAGCTAAATCCTTTTCTCTTAATGACAGCACGGCTGTCACTTTTGGGCTGGTGAAACCTCGGGGCTCCAGCAATACTGCTCATCTGCACCCCTGCTACCATGAGATTTGAGAGATGAGTCCATTCACGTTTACCTCTACAAGTACGTGTCCATATAGTCCATTTGTCAGAGCTGCACAGTGTCTTCAGTACTAGCCTAACAATCCATGATGATTTCCTTGCTACCAGCAGTGTGTCACCTTCAGCTCAAACCTGAAGATACAGGTGATAAGAGTTAACATCCAGATGGATGATATGTATTGAAAACACAATTTCATATTGTTAGTTTCATATAATGTGTCTGATTTTTTGTGTCTGAGCTCTGAAATGCTGCAACAAAGATGCAGTTTTGCAACATAATCTTCTTATTTGTTTTCTAAATCTTTCATTGAGATTTATGCAGATGTTCAGTCTGCAGCTATGCAAAATTTCAGATGGTTGTAGACACAGAAAACATGATCGCAAGTGTTTACATAAGCAAAATCCCTCAGCAATTCTGACTTGAAAACCTGAGCTGACTGTCCCCACTTCATCTCTGCATAGTCGGCTGATTAGCATTTGGTTTTTAACTTACCTCTTCAAAGCACAGCAAGTGTACAGCTTGGTTCTTCTGAAGCATTTATGAGTTTATACACAGTAGCTGAAATGGAACTTCGGATGTCATCGCACCGATCCCATTTGTCCTTGAGCCTGCTTAAAAAGAAAGTGCTGATACACACTTCCACACTCGGAAAACCACTCCCGGCTCCTACTGGCAGACACTGCTCCGCTTCGACCACTGCTGTTATAAAAGCCCCTTGGAGCAAAGACATCCTTTTTTATTTTTGTGTGGTACTTAGCACTGTAATGTCCCGGTCTGTGGCTAGGACCCTGAGATGCAATGGGAACAGAAACAATGTCGTAATAAAGGCACTTGGAAAATTCTGCTCAGCTGGCTTTCTCTTGCAGGAATTTGGCTTTGCTCTTAATGAGGTCATGTGAAAGAAGCATTTATTTATTTATTCATTATTTTTGCACCCTCAGCACCTTTTACACAGCTAGAAATTATCTTTATAAAAATAACACTAAACCAAAGTGCAGAGCAGCCACTCAAAATAAGTAGTTAAAAATACACTTGGCAAATGAAAAGCTAGAATTACATTTCTATACCAGTGAGATTCTGCTCCCATCACAGTCATGTTCAAGGAAAAATGAGGGTCTTTATACTGAACTGAAGCATAGAGTCAACAGATATGAGCTCCTTCAGACTGTGAGAACTTGAGGAGTTCCAGATCCTGAAGACCAAGTGTCAACTCTGTGCAAGAACTTGGGTTTTCAAGTGACTTTCTTGGCACAGCAAAGAAGGGTGATAATAGTGTGGGTGAGATTCCCTATATTGCTCTTCCGTATTCCTATCAATCAATTATATCTATTCTTCCAGCTATTTGTGTCTCCAATATTATATCAAAATAAAAGGACAAGACTCACGCTGGATATGAAATATTGAGATCATTTTCCCATCAACAGTTGTGTATGAAGGTAAAGATAGAGCAAAAATTATTGGGTCGTTATCAGATTAAGGTCTCTCCTAAGAATAAATGATGGCTATCTGCTCCTGTTGCATTTCAAAGTGTTTCTTCGGATTACAGCTATATGAAAATTCTAAATATTTTATGGAAGTAGTTCTGCTGAAACTTTTAAAATCATCTTCTGGGTGATGTGTTTGTGAACACAGCATTATACTCTGGAAAGATGTAATGGCTTAGTCATTCAGGCTGATTAGTTTTGTCAGGCACTGCAAATTGAGTGATCTTCCTTAGGAGTGGTATTTAGGGGTTTTTGTTTTGTTTAAAGCGTAAAGTACCTTTTTACCTTGTTTGTTCTTTTTTTTTTTAAAAGCATCCACATCTGTCTCAGTTACTGGTGTGATTCATCAGATGTCATGAGCTACACAAGGATGCGCTCAGCCTGGATTTTGGAGGAGATGCTCAGAAGGACAACCCAGGCAGGGCCATTGCTGATGCCGGAGACCCCACTGCATCCCCTTAAGGTCAGCACTGGACAGTTGTAGGAACGACCAGCAGGTATGGTATGGGAGGTAGGGCAACAGGAGCTGGGAGGGCTTCATAGGACCGAAACTCCCACACCTGGAACCTCCTCCAGTACCGAATCAGAGCCCAGAAATAGCATGAAGTCCCATTACAACGGTAAGAAGGGCAAGTCCAAAGTTTAAGGAACTGAACGGAAGTTTACGAAATCTAATGGCTGGGTTTGCCATTCCTTCAGGAGAAAAGCATGTAAAGCAAAAAGTTTCAAACTTTTTCAGCCATTCACAGTAACCTTAGCAAAAGTGAGATAACTTAAACATACAATGAGTTTCTACTTACCCTACTGAATTGTAGGGACTGTACTGACAAATATGTCTATTTTATGGACATACTATGTAAGTCAATTGTATTGACAAAAATATCAAAAAAATCACTCACTAACTATAATTTAGGGGCTTTACATCTGTAATACAAGAATGATAATAATATTGCCATT
This sequence comes from Limosa lapponica baueri, assembly GCA_002844005.1. Taxonomy (NCBI): domain Eukaryota; kingdom Metazoa; phylum Chordata; class Aves; order Charadriiformes; family Scolopacidae; genus Limosa; species Limosa lapponica. The sequence continues at coordinate 175,460 of KZ506603.1, forward strand.
TCTCGCAGTGGTACCAAAAAGAGCATTCGTTAATGTTTAGCAGGCAGAGTGCATCTCTACATAATACTCTCAATGAAAATATGTAAAATGAAAGTCTTCAGTGTGTATAAACTAATACAAAACTCTTCCAAAAGCCAAAACACCTCTCCTCATCTGATGGCCAAATCACAACTGAAGCAATTTCATCTTCTTAAATTCTGTTATCTCATTTGGGCACATTGGCAGTATTTCACATCAATTAGGTACTCATTTCAGTAGCTGTACCTTATCAAAATATATTTATATGAATGTACAGACTACTTTTGTCAGACTTCTACAAAATCAACTAGCTTGAGCCTTTCAGCAACAACATGGATATTCTGTATGGTTTCTGCCAGTCCTAGAAAAGGAATTTTCTGCTGACAAGAAATTAGCTTTCTGCTATTATTAAAATTATTCAATGCCATTTTTGCCATCTGTTATGATGTGTACTTTTCTTAAATGCAGCAAAATTTGACACTTAAAGAACAGTGCAGGCAAGAAGGTTTTCTACGCAAGCAGTACCTACCTCAAAGAAACCACAAAAAAACTAGGCACCCAGAACTGTAATCTCTTTTCATATATTGCCAATATTATTGTCTTCCTCTATATTGTCTTTCACAGATAATTATGTCCCCAAATGACCTTACTGATGCAAAATTTTTTATTGGACTGCTTTCTTCCATCTGGAAACCTTACAAAATGCTATAAGCTAGACTATAGTTCTTTAACAAAAGGAAACCTGTTACTTTCTTCTTCCAGCCACAGTATTCATTTATAATAATTTGAGGATAGAGGAGGAGAAGTTGTGTTCTCTGGGCAATGTGCATTTTATTTAAAAAGGAATTACAACCTACTGAAATCCTAAAGAAATGGAGGTTAGCTGTTAGTTAGTAATTTCCTCTCTCTTTCTGAATAGTTAAGCAGTTATCTATCACAATTCAAAGATGCTTTTTTTGGTCTCACAATATTTATTTTTTGAAAGCTCTAGGTGATGTTGACATGTTAATGCTTTTCCAATTAAATGGGCATTGCTTTTATGTCATTTTTATGGTTATAAAGTTAATTGTATCTCAGTCTCCTGTGAGTCACTCCAAGTGCACTCCAGGAGGGATCACTCTTCATGTCAGCTGTAGAGGTGAAAGTCCCCTATTTTTAGATGAGTCTGCTGTGCTCTGTAGGGCAACCAGCCTCAGCCCAGACGCTCAGTCAGTTTCTGGCATTTATGTCACCTCCCTGGGGAGTCTGTGACCAGATCTCATACTTAAGTGATGATTAGAAGAAATAAAGCATTAGATAACATCTAGGATGTTTTAAGTAGCTTATGCTTGTATCTGTCTTGCCTGTGCACTGCCCCTTGGAAGGACTTCTCTGAGCTCTCATTAGGTCTGCGTGACTTCTTCACAGGTAACTGGCACTTCAGAAGGTACATCACAGACCTCGCTAGACTTTTTCAGAATTTGCAGAGTCATTGGTCATTCCTAGACAAGTAATGCCTTCAGGCTCAGAAGGAGTTTGATGGTGTGTCCTCAAGGCCATGGGGTTGGCCGTGTCTTTATGGCTCTTTAGTGTCCGCCAGCAGGCAGCTGCCTATAAACTAAAGTTTTCTGAATTGAAGCATTGTAGTTGTACAGAAAATATCTCCATAACCAGCTTGGTCAATCTACAGTTCCTATGGAGTATTACACAAAAGAGAAACTCTTCACCTCCATGCTACAGAGTACGCATTTTTCCACGGAGGGAAAAAGAATCATTTGGACAAAACGAGAGGTTACATTTAACAATATCCTGCAAGATACTAATTGTTATCAACCACAGAGCCTTAGGTCCAGAGCCAGACTCTAGTCTAGATGTACTAATGATACCTGCAACTACTGGAGGCTGCTAGGAAGCAGGTCAAAGTTAAGCTAAGGCAAGCAATTTCCTAAACTGCAGCTACAGTCAAAGATAGTGGTTGATGCAAGAGGGGAAAAAAAACCCATCAAAACAACACACAGGAGTTACAGGAAAGGAAACATGGTTGTTTATCCTCCCTCATCTACATTTTTGTAAACAAGATTGTAACATGAGTTTTTCTCCATATTCATGTTGGCAAATTTTCCTCCCTCTCACTAGAGCCTTACGAGCCTTTGAATGCTGATCGGTGTTGGCAGAGAACAACAATGTCATCTACAATGTCAGAAGTCCCTACAACTCAGACTCCAATAGCAGATGTTTAGGGCTTTTGCATCCTTGTCTTGAGGTATATACATTACTTTCAGTTTTAAGCATCTTAAAATATTTGCATTAAAACTGTGAAGGTTAGATGGCTCCAAAGACCGTGGGCTCCTTCTACATCCCATTTGTCAGAGCCACAAAGTTACCTCTGAACTTTCTTCATCTCATCTCCGCGTCCCCAGTGAAGGATGCACAGTGGAGAAATAGGCTTCCTCTTCTCTGCTTCTGCAACGGCTTCAGCATCTACTGCAACACAGGTGAGTCTAACCCAAAGAGACATGGGAGAGGATGTCACAGACAAAGTGACTGAGAACTGATGCAGGGCTTGTATCTTTATTAGTTACGAATCTATTTTTATGGGCTTGTTTTGAATTTTTTTTTGCCTGTGTGTGAAGTTCCCTCAGACATGCCCCTTATCACAAAGGAAGACACTGCATAATTAATTCTCAACATAATGGTCCCACTTCATGATTAATTTATTCATTCTCTTGCTGTATAACTGTTTCTCTACTTAACTGACTGACTTTGGTAATAGTTCTCTCCATAATTGATTCATATTGCTGTTGATTCTCTCCATTTTTATTTAATACCAGAAATGATTTGCTGTATAACTGCTTCATTGCTTAACTCATTATCTACACAATTGCTTGGTATCATAATTGATTCACTGCTTAACTGTCTCACAGGATAATGAACAGCAAGTAACGGCCGTCCACTTTCCACCTCCATTTCCCTTCCCTACATCAGAGTCTTCCTTTCTCCATATGAGAACCCGAAGCTTTCCTGACACCCGTTTTACCCTCTCAGCCCATTTCAAAATGTCACTGCTATCACCAGTCCCCTAACCCTTATTCTGATGCCTCCAGACCCCTTTAGTGCCCTTCCCCTCCCTCTCCCAGCTGTATCACACAGATACAGGGCTTCAGCTCCGTATCTCTCGTATATTCACAATGTGGTCTCACTCCAGTTTTTTAAACCTTTATGCTCATCCCTTCTGTCCTCCTTTCACCACTTAGGTTCATGCCTGTCCCCTCCATGTCTCCTCCATTTTTGCCCAGTGACTACTCCAGAAAGCCTCTGCTCTGCCTCCTCCTTGAAATCTTCCCTCAAACCCACACCTTTCTGCGCTGCGTACAATGCCTGCTCTGCCAGAGGCCACTACAGTATTACTGTCCCTCAGATGACAGTGGTAAAACTTTAAAAACTGCTGGCAACACACCCAGATTGCTTATGCATCCTCGCACATACCATCACACTGCTCCTGATCCTAATTCTCGTCACAACATGTTATGTCCTTCTTAAAAAGCACACGTAGGCTGGTGACTTTGTCTTGTATATTTGCATTGCCCTGCCTGAGATGTCTGGGAAAAAATGTAAATAATAAATGCATTTCCACAAAGTCAAAAAGCCAACGCACAACCATCCTTTGCTTCTTCCCTTCCTGTAGGGGTGACCCCAAAACTCCAATCTTCTCCTCCCCTGTTCACTTGCTTGGAAATTACATTCTGTTCCCAATCTTTTGTCAGTATGAGCCAGATCTCCAAGCAGCAATTAAAAAGCAGCAAGGAGTCATTTAGGAAAGAAGTAAGACCAGGGTTGTGGGGACATGAAATTCTTATTTGCAACTTATATGATTCCCTATGTGTAAAGATAAAGAGAAAATAAGTAACACCTCCTATAGACAATCTCCTCCCTTACTTCTGTCTTCCTGCATACAGCAATCAAAAGCAGGTGCTGCTGCCCTTCTGTGCCATGAGAATGATTCCTCCCACCTTTATTTAGTCAAAGGTGGTGAATACATCAATATTTTGTATACAAGGTAATGCTTGGGTTGGCAGGAAGGGGTATTGGTCCAAATTGTTCTCCATTGTAAGGCACTCACTTTTGATAGCATTAAACAGAGGTGGTATGTTTATCTGTTCATTCTACAGGTAAAACATCTAAGTTGAGAACGTAGCAAGATTTAATATCCTAATATAAATGCCATTTCTTATTGCTGTCAACCATAGCACTTGAATAAATATTATACTTTCTTCCTTCAAGAAATCACAGTAGGGTTATTTCTAGTAATTGAACCAGCTTCAAGGGAGACACATTCTGCTGGTCGTTTCTGCAAGGAGCTTGGTGTGTGACTGCATTTTAAGATCCCTGAAATGGCTGTTTAGCAACTTTGGGGATCGGGTCAATTGGTTTAAACCTTTTCTGCGTCCTAATACTTTGAATTGGAGTGGCACTGGCAGCTAGCACTATTAGCAGTTACTGCCATCTACGGGTAGGATCATTTTAGCTTTATTCCTCAGTGATTGTTTCTTCGTTACAAATAATATACCTGTTCTCATACATAAACAAATATAATGAAAGAAATTACAGTCATCATTGATTTCTCCACTAAAAAGAAAACAAAATAACAGAGCAAGGACTTCACCTATGCATCCACCTGAAAAGAACTGGGAGAAGATTTTGAACACTTAAAATGATTACCCGCTGCAGATGAGGAATACAATGACATGGCTTTATTTTCCGTCTTCGGTATGTCGGGTGCTGCCTTCACTTTCAAACCACTGAGGCACACTCATCTAGGATATAACAGCACTGAAACAACTCCAAATGCACCTTATCATTTGCATTTTCATTTGAATGCTGCTATAGACTTTTTTTTTTTTTTTTAATCCCTTCAAAGTGGGAAAGCATTCATGCACTGGTGACTCTCATTCTTTTCCAGTCTGGGAGGTTTTTAGCTTTTCCCATTTAGAATTAAGAGCAGTTTGGGGTATTCATCACCCCTGACAGCTGTTAATCCCCCTCAACTCTATACAATCACTGTGTTAAAATATTTGAAGTAAATAAGAGGACTATTCAATGCTCATTCGGATTGCACCTGTGGTCCTTTTAGCTCATTAGTCTTTCTCTGAAAGCAGCTCAGGTCCCAGATGCTTGAGGGGGAAAATGAAAAACCTCCACAGTGGAAAATTAATGCAAGGGCACAGGAACTAGCCCCTTGCTATTACAGGTAACTGCATCGTAAAATCCCTTTCACGAGCCAAGCACATCCAACTAAAAACTGATTTCAGGTTTTGATCCCTCCTGATTCCTGCTGGGAAGGTTTTCACGAGGACTGTTCTGTTGAGTAAAAATCTTCTAATCTAACCTTCCAATCTACATTTATTTATGGTCACTTTACACCACATGGTCCTTTAAGATCCCCTCTCAAACTTTGTTTTGCTAAACTAAACAAGTCAATCTATTTTTAATCACCTATGACAGAAAAGACTCTTCACTCCCTGGAATTATCCTGTTAACTTTAGGTTGCCAGTTTGAATATGAATTCATCTTTCCTGCACTGGAGTGACTAGAACTTTAGTTCATATTTGAAATTACATTATACTCAAGGGTCAATGAAACTTTTCATGTAAACCACTGAAAATACCCTACCTGATACACCTTAGGGTTACATTTGCTTTCCTTGCAGGCATTGCACATCGGTGGGTCAACAGTACCTCTCAGAGCTCATCTTACTCTCTCCTTTAGTTTTCACCTAAAAGTACAGCAGGTATTGTTATTAGTGCTTATTTTGCACTTCACATTACTTTGCCATTTCTGTTACCCCTGTTTTCAAGTTCATCCACCACTTCTTAATCCTTCTCTGCAGATTTCACCTTGACAACCAAAGAGGGCTATAACTTCGTAGTACGATCAGTGAACACCGTGTGCCTGCAGGGACAAAGTTTTCAGGATGCTAACCGTGTAACCTTCAGCGTGTGTTTCATTTATAGTCTCTAAGCAGGACCTAACAACTTCCATGGGGCAACACACAGATGAAAGCCAAGCATTAAGCAACCTAGAGTCATGAGACAGCAGAAAGTTGTTCGTCCTGTCCCCTCCCGGCTTGTGATTACATTGCTTATGCCTCTTCATGCAGGAATTAGTCCCCGGTGCCCAGTTAGCAAAATGGATTGCTCTGAAGCTACTGCAGCCGACGGAAGGTGCCTCCAGAGCTCAGTGAATCTACCTGCTGCTCAGTATATAGCAATCTTCAACACGGAGAAGGTCAAAACAGGGTATCTGGAAGACGACCCTGGAAAGGGGAAAAAATGAATGAGTTGATCTCTGACACAAAGATATAAAGTCAGTTGCCCTAGGGGGTCTCTGGAGTTAGCCAGTAGTGACTTGCTTCCCTTAGAGAGGATGAAAATGGGCACTGTGTGATCGCCAGAATGTGCAGGTGTATTTGACCCTAAATGGGCTGACTCCAGTTGCAATCGCAGCCTCCATCTGTACCACACTTCTTCATTCCTCGTTATCTGCCGCTGTATCCAAATGCAGAAATTCACTACAAAACGCAAACCGGCAGATGATGTAAAAAGGAGATACTTCAGTAGCCACAATTTTGCCTTTCAATTGCCATGGCAAGCCCCGGGCTTTAAAAGGGATCATTGAAGAAGGAGTATCAATGAAAATACAATGCACCAGTTTCTGAATCATCCGTTGATGAAAAGACAGCTACCTGCAGACTCACAAACATCAGCAATTGCTGCCATGCTAATGCCAGGCAATGTGCATACAACAGCCAAGCAGCTGCAATGCACATTAGACAAGTTTCTGCTTTTACTTAAAATGAAAACAAACACAGATGTGCAGGTGAGCCCACCGATGTCCCTGAACTTGTACAGTGCAAGTGGTCTGAGAAACAGCTATTCATGTAGTCTGCGAGTGTAATAACTTCTTTCTGATATAATGAAGTAGCATTTATAGCTTATTTTTCGATAACAGTGATGGCTTCTACCGTTCTGCTTTATCACCACAGCAGCTGGAGGGAATTTCTGCTCCAGGTGCTGGCCTGGC
>KZ506604.1:30015-43021 GCA_002844005.1 Limosa lapponica baueri
TCCACCTCCATCACCACCGCGTCCGGCCTGGTCACATAGCACAGCATGGCTAGGGATAGCCAGCTCCGCCGCCGTCACAGGCGCCCGCCGCGGAATGGCAGCTGTCGCTACAGACTGAGGTACGCGCGTCCCCGGCCGCCCACGCCCGGCCACCGGCAGCGCCCAGCCAGCGCTCCCCTAGTGCTCGCCTTCCGCCGGCTCCGCTCCCTCTATATATAGCCTCCACGCCCCCTCCCCCGTCCGAGCGGCACCTGCGGACCAATCGCCGGGCGCCGCTCACCGCTGCGGGCCGCCGCCGCCACCAATCAGCGCCGCCGCCCCCGGCAGGGCGTTTGTTGTGGTCGCTCTTTGGCGCCCCCTGCCGGCGCGCGGGGCCGCCGGCGGGACTCCCCCCTCCTCCCCGCCCCGCCCGGCCCGGCCCGGCGCGGAGAGGCCCCGCCGCGGGCAACGCTCGCCACGGCTTGGTCGCCCGAAGGGGAGCCCTTCCCTCTTCAGCACCCAGCGTCTCCACAGGGCCTTCGTCCGCCGCCACCTGCAACAGCCCAGAACTTCTTACCCGGGAATTGTGTCCCGGTAAATCGCGGCAAAGTAAGTTCTTCTGAGTGGAAGGGTCTACTATGGTGAAGACTGAACCCGCTTGGCGGGGACTCTCCACAAAATTAATTTGAGAGCGAGTGGCCACGACCATGTATTTTCATGGCTCATCTCTAGGCTTCACAAACACTCCTTTTTTCACTGAGGGGAAAATAACACGCGGATTAATGCGCTCTCTCTGCCGAATTCCCTCTGTCCAACTTCATGTTACACAGCGTGCAAAGCACTGAAAATGTGGAAATCTTAAGGACCAGTCGAGTGACATTGCAGCCGCCATGCACTGTCGTGCTAAGGGATGACGGAGCTTTCGCACTCGTTGAACTCTGTAAGTGAGAAGCTTGTAGGTGATTCCTGGCCAGGGGAGGAACACCTGCACCAGGCAAGCCCTTAGAAGTATTTGTTTGACAAACATACACAAGGTACACGGAGTAAAGTAGTTTATGGCTGCTTTAACAATGTGAATTGAAACGACAGAGAGGACTAAGTACAGAATGCATGCTGTGTAGGTTCCCCAAAAGAAACGCAGATCAAAGAAGTACTGAGCAGTGCAGTGGTGAGGAACAAGTAGGCTGTCAGGGGAAGAACTAAAGGAGGAAATGGGGATCTGAAAATGCAGCGAAGGGTATTAGGAAGAAGAGCAAGCCACAGCACTAACGCAAGGTCACCACAGGGCTGAATATTAGCTTGTTCCCATGTGTATGGGTCACTTGCTTCCGTCTGGGTATTTCTGCTGTGCTTGCCAATTTGTATTAAAGAAACTCTCAGAACAGATGCTCATTCTGCTGGGAGCTCTGCAAACACAGTACATGGCTGATATCCTGATAAGCGTAGATAGAGCTGTACCCATTTTGTTCATGTGAACTCTGTAACTAGAAGACTGCTCAGTTCTGAACATGGCAGAACAGCAAGAGGCAGGTAAGAGGCAGAACACGAGATGTCAAACCTGAATGGTTCTGCATTTCACCTGTACGCTTACTAGCTCAGATTTTTCATGCCCCAGTCTGTAGTGTTTAAGCTGAAGAGTTTAGAGTCTTAAAAGACCAGACTCATAGAATGAAAAGTAGGAAAACAGAAATAACATGAAAGAAAGATGAACAAAATTACAAAACTATGTTAACTCTAATATTTTATGGGAAAAAAACCCTCTTTGGGCGGGACTTAATTATGAGGGCATTAGCCACTAACAAAAACAATCACAAAATATTTTAGTATGTAAGAAAGCCTGTATTCTCCACTTGTTCTTTAGTTTCTGTTGGAATGGATACAGGAAATAAGGTTTTAGTTTTATTTTAGTTTTACCTCTATATATTGTGGTGTTACGGCATTTTGTGTGATTTCTGTATTTCTGTCATCATCAAAGGAGTCCTAGAGCTGTTTCAAAGAAGCACAAAAACTGCCATGATGACTCATGCCATTACTATTCTGATATCCTCTCCCTGACAGTAGCACAGATCAGATGTTACAGAGGAAGGTGCAAGAAATCTTTATGTAATTGTGAGATAATGTGCTTATATATTTTCTCTACCACTAAACAGTTAAAGCTGGCTTATACCTAATAGATTAGCCTTTACTTATTTATCCATGCTATTTGTATACTAAGAATCAGTTCACCTTGTGCTAGGTATTGTCCAGACAAATAGAAAAAAATGATTCTTGTCCCAGAGATCTTACCTTTTCTATATATATTAATATCCATTCTGTGTTTTCCTTTTATCTGACAATGTCAATGCAGGTGTTCTTATTATGTCTGTAAAAGTGTTATCCTGCTTTGAAATCTGCTAAACTCTAAGCCACAAAAATAGCTTCTGGCAGTAAATTGCATAGATTGGTTAAGCCCTGTGTAAAACAAGCATTTCTTTTCAAGGGTGTCATCTGGACACTGCTGTCATAGAAATACACTCCATTTCACAGTCTCTCTGTGATATTTTATTCATGCTATACAGGAGAGAGTAAAGGACCGAGTCCTGCAGTAGCACACAGGAGACAGCTCTTGCGACAAGTGCCCATTGCAACCCTTTGGAATCTGAGAGAATAAACAAGCGTCTTAGAGTCTCCTGCCTGCTCTCTTTGATGAATCAACAACACTCAGTAAGGTACACTGTCAAACTGCTCATAGAATGGATGTTCACCCTTTGTGTATCGAAAAGAACATTGTCTATCAACGTGTTATCTCAGTACTGTATGTCATGAAATGCTCTCTACTATCCGACAGAAATATCTCTATGATGGGTCAGTCTTCTGCTGTTGTATCATTTTGTGTGTAAGTATTTCACCTTATATACATTAATATATTTAATGTTCCTTGCCTAACTCTTGTTGATTATTTTTCCTTGATGTAATTCCTCTGCAAGGTTCATTTTTGGTCACATCCTACTTCCCATAGCAAATATTAGTTGTAGTCCCTCCTTGTCTGACATTTGAATGGAAAACCAATTGCATGGAGAAGGGAGAGAATAAGTTCTGGACCCTTGAATTTAGACCCCAACATAGCAATATTGACTCTTGTTTCCAATAAAGGCTAATGCTTCTCCTTCTGCAGATTTTTGTTCACAAGGTTCCCCAGGTAGTTGCCTGCAAGCCATTGCCATGATACTCCACCTTGTGAGGAATCTGGCAGAGTAGTTATAGCCTCTTTACTCAGATGTTTATGCAAAATATTCTCTAAGACCCTCTCTTGTGTTGCTTGTTGCCCGTGGTATTGACTCTGATCAAATTCAGGATATACTTTACTGCTACAGAATACTATGCTATAGGGTAAAAGGTTAGAAATGCTTAGCTCCTCCATGTTCCCAGGATGAGGCTTCACTGAGTTTTTAGAAGTAACTATCATTTATCTTTACTGGTGGCAGATGCACTAAAGGCATGTATGGGAGCACTGCATTACCCCAGCTCTTGGTGCAAAGGTGTGTCCTACAAACCGTGAGGGAGACAGTAACCCAGACAAACGATGAGCTTCTGTAGCCCTGCCTAAATTAGCAGCCTGCCCTTCTCTAGGAAAGCTAAACACCAACAGACTTCTCACAGCGCTGGTTGTATGTTGTGTCTTTTGTTCTAGCAAGAGCGAATGTCTGCACAAACAAAGTATTTTTAATTGTAATCCCAGTTTATATAATAATAATGAACCAGTATGAGGATGTTAGACCCATGCTTTCTGTTCCCCTGTTCTTGTCCTTGTGTATGTTCTTCTCCTGTTCTGATTTATTGCTTTCTCATTTGGTTTTAATTAAGAGATATTAAGTAGGTTTAAATAAATACAGATTGTTAGGCTATTGACAAATCCTTGGCTTCTCCCCACTCCCACCACAGGAGAGCCATAAAAGGCCCATCTCCACAAGCCCAGAGGAGCACATGGGGCTCAACGGCAGCCCAAATTAAAGACTCGGAGGAAAGGAGACAGTGTCTGATCACCTCCCAGGGCTGTCCCAGCAGACCCTTAGCCCCACTGTCTGGGTGTGAAACCAATCACCATGAGCCATGGGGAGCAGCTCTCCAGGTTACCTTTAGGACTAAAGGGGTTGCTACTAGCTGGGGGTGTGGGACGCAATAGGGGAGGCAGGGGAAGAGCTTTTGGAGATTGAACAGGACTTATTATGGAATGTTTAGGGGAGGAATCAAAGGAGGGACAAAGGAGGGATTTAGGAGATTTGGGCAGGAACAAGTGTGGGAAATAGAGGTATAATGGAATAAAAGGGTTCATCCATGTGTAAAGAGTTTGCTGGCCAGGATGCTTCTTTGGCGATGCCCTGCTTCTGACCAGCACAGTCTGTCTTGTTATTAAACTCCACCTTCAACTGTTTTCCAGTAAGAGCCTCTTCACTCTGTGTGTGTCTGGGGGTCAGTGGTGCAGCAACTGGAGTTGAGTGCAGGTATGACTGCTAGCAAAGCCTATGCCAGTGAGTAGGTGAAGTGATCTGGGGGCCAGGATGGATTTGGAGGTCTCTAAGAACCACCTCTGGGTATGTGAGCAGCTGCTGATCTGTAGGGGTAAGAGCACAGGGGGGTAACTAGTTGGACCAGGGGAGTCCTAGGCAGCTCTGGCTGCTTCTCTCTGTGTGTGATGGTCTGTACCACCAGCTGGAGTGGGGAGCAAGATGAGGCTGTTGGTGTTGGCGTGGGTTCTCTGTGTGTCTGTCTGTGGTCTGTATGACCAGCAGCGTATTTATGTATATTTGTGGCATATACAGGTGCTCTGCGTGCGGGCATCTACTGGGAATACAAGTTCAGCCTCACTACTGGTTGGACCCGGGGGCATGGAGTGGCAGCAGCCTCGCCTCTCTCAGGCTGCCAGATTAGGTATGTTTTCCACTAACACAAATCCTTAGAGAAAAGCACTGGAAAGCACATACTGCTCTACTGTTACTTTAGTTCTGCTTTCCTTTTTTCTTTTTATTTTCTGTCTCTTTGTATTCTATATCAAACTGAGTAACCAAGGACCAGGTCAGCACAAATGCATTTTAGAATGATTTGAAATGAAAGTGAGTGGGATCACATGATTGCAGTCAGTCTCTTCTGTTCTCTCCTCCCTGGGTAAAATTGCTTTGTGCATGAACAGAACGGTAGTGTCTAGTTTCTTTCTTGTCACTGTCAAGGCTGCTGGTCATGTTGCAAATGCACATCACTCACGTGGATGATGATCTTCCGACTGAGAAGCGTGGAGGGAAGCATAAAATTGAGGAGCTACTCTGACAGTGGTGGTTGCTCAGGAGAAACACCATCATCCATCCATAAACACACAAATACTTTCTATTCTACCTGAAGGATTCTTTTAGTGTTCTCATATATATCATGCCTTTATCTTAACGTTTTGAAAAATATCCCTCTGCTCTGCACTGTCCTGCAGTGCTTAATCAGCTTCTATGGAAAAAGTGTGTGTCAGTAATTGACATGCTTCCCACAGTGCTGGTTCACTTTTTCCAATATACTAAACACAGAATACTGTGCTAAGATTGTCCATGCAGCTAACAGGCCATAAGCTGACTGTTTTACACACCATTAACTGGTGGTCAACCCCAAGACTGTTGACAAAATAAAAAAAAAAAGGCAAAAAAAGTTAGGGATGGCATTTCAGTCTTGGGGTATCTGGTCCGGGGCGTTTTAAGAACACAAAAACAATCCCACCAGAGCAGATCAAGGACTCACACAGTCCTGAATCCTGTTTCTTGGGAATTCAGTCCAGTGGTAGACTTCATGTTTAACATGCAAGAGGTACTTGTTGATGCCTATATGCTGCAAAGTGCCTGAGGCCAATGCCTCATGGTGTATCAAAGAGTATAAGAAGAAATTCTTATTCTTACTCCCCAGAATCCCATCCCAACTTCCACTCATTTGCAACTCAGGGACTTGCAGTCTATTTTTGTGTTAGATAAATAATTTTGTCAAGTAGAATTGCACTTCTTACTCCAAAACCTTCCTAGTTTGAGACCAGACTCATTGTAGAAACCTTAACCTAGTTATTGGGACGTATCAGCTGCTTGTGAAATCTATTAATTCCATTTCATAACCAATTTATTTATTTTAATTGATAGCAGAAAGAAATTCCTCAGTCTCTGCACTTTTTCGGAAGCTCCTAACATCAAATCACCTTTGAATTTGAGCTTGTTTTCCAGGTCATCGATTCCATTTCTGAGCACTTTACTTCCTTTAGTGCATGTAGAATGGAGTCATCATTGATTATTTTCATGTTGTTAAAATGTGCTCTTGTGGTCTAGAATCAAAGCTTACACAAATTAAATTCTCACTAATATTTGTTCCTACTACTGTCACTATAAGCTCATATATTAAAGCTGTTTGCCCTTCCTCACACCACTTTCAGAACTGCCAAGACATCAAGAAAACTGGGTCAGAATTTAAACAGGTTAAAATATGAAGAAAGGCTTGGTATACTAGCTATTTTTGTATGTGTCCAATAATCACAATTTAAAAAAATTTATAAATATATATAGGAAGGTTTTACATTGTCATAATAATAAAAGGCAATTCCACAAAATACAAAGGGGTATAATAATAATTTAAAAAATCATATAAAAGGTATTTTTTTAATTCTGTGTTATCAGAGCTGTCAAATAGGGATTTTATAGATCTTGTAGTATAACCCTTGTGTTTTTAACTCTGTCAATCAATCAATATAACCCTTTTAATATCCTTTTATTACAAATAACAGCTTACAGACTTGACAAAATACGTATTTCTTTATTTTTGGTTGATTTGATATTTGACCTAACTTTGCCTGTACTTACTTCCACTGTTTCTCTTGTGCAAACCCATCAGTTGTTTGTCAGAAGAAAATGCAACACACTGTCACTAATGGAAAAATTGAAAAAAAAAACCAACAGCATCACTAAGGCTTGATATGATAACGGAGAATATAAAATAGTAAAATAATGTAAATTCTCATAATCAGTTCTACTTTTCTCTGGGGTTTTTTTTGTGTTTTTTGTGGTTTGTTTTTTTTTTTACAAGGTTGATTTTTAATCTGTGTGGTTTTTCCAGGACTTTCAGCAGTGTTTGAGTTTTAACATTATTTGATCTCAGAGGATGGAACTTAGTTTTAAAAACTAAGACCTACTTTCATGATGTCATTTGCTACGAAGTATAAGACTGCTAAAGAGGTATATGTACCTTTTCAGTGATGCACTTTATAATTAGATTATATTAATGTACATTGACTTTTAATTTTTAGTGCTGAATATTCATTTCTAAATAAAATAAGCATCAGTTCAATTATTTAATCACTGAACTACCTTTCTAAACTAAAATATCACGAAATACATTGTCTTTTTACATTTTGCATGATGCAATACTTTTCTAATGCTCATGATATGAGAGATACTGTTCTGTTTTTCTTTCTCACACAATTCTGTATAAAAATAGCAACAAAACACATTTGGAATGGGTATTGATGTGAGAACCGCCCTTCCTCATGAATACAATTTATGAGCTTCAGCTTCTTTCAGTACAATTCCACTAAATTAACACTATATTAGGGCTACCATACTTGTCTTGCTTATTTATTTATTTACTGGATGGGGGTGTTTGTTTGCTATTATGTAATGCTCGCAAATTTCAGTTTTACTTACATGCATAAAAAAATAAAAAAACCCACCCCACCTCAATTCCAGGAAATTATGTTGAGTGTGAATAATAAATTTTTATAACAACTGTAATAGAGAACCTTCAGAGGGTTCATTTTCCCCCAGTTCACAGACCCTGTATGTCCTGAGCTCAGATTTATCCTCAGTTATAAAGTATCCGTCTGGGTAACCAAAAACATGTATGGTAAGACACATACACAACCAGGGTGAATACTAATGGCAAAGATGTTCTTGATGGTAAAATATGGAGTTCATGACTTTGCAAATACAGTACTTGTTCAACAAGCTGTATTACAATAATTTTAAACTGTTTTTCAAAGAAAAAAATTATCTCCTCTCCCTGCCTCTTTTTCTTCTTTCCCTGGTTACATTTTGTCTCATCCAACAGCCTCAGTGTGACATTCTCCTGCGCCACAGAAACATTAGCTCCACCACACTGGCCTAACTGAAGCTAACAAAATCATTAATAGCAGTAGTATTTTATTAAAAAAAAATAAAATCCTGTTTTCCTTTTATGATTGGAAAATACAGGCTTCTGAGAGTAGTCAATGGACAGATGATGTCACACTGCTTATTTGATCACAGAAACTGTATTTATGTGAGGTGAATTCCTCCAGAATTTTGATTAGGCAAAAGGATCTATTTCTAATTTTATTGTCCTGTCTTAACGGTCTGTTCTTCTGATTTTAGAGCTACTTATCACATTTCATGGATTCATGTGCAGGTAAAAAAATTTCACATTAAGTTTTTAAAAATATCTATCTTATGAATCATTCACAGAAAATTAAAAAGGGAAGTGGCCATTTTCTGTCAAAGAATTTAACAGCAGGTATTCCCCTGTCTTCTTTTAAATATTAATTCTGAGGAAAAACAGTATTATGATTACTATTATCAATTTAGTTTATATTTTTTATTTCACTAGAATTTATAGAAAAATCATCATTTTATTTAATCTAACAATAATTATTTAATGATGAGTATCTTTAAAATATTTTATTGTATTATTTTATTCTACTTCTTAATATCTCAGTTACAATTAGTATAAATTTAATTCACATCATTCTTATCAGCAATTGAATAAATAATTTGCTTATAACCTAAAAAGGAGAAATAAGAAGTACCTTGGGTTTTGTCTCTCTGTTTCTTCTGATATACACTGAGCAATACTGTTTGCTGCTAAATACCATGTCTCCCAAGTATTATTATTAAAACAGCCTGTTTGAGAAGACAGCAGTTGATAGTTATCAGTTGTATTTACTCCAAAAGATGTAGTCTCTAGGAATTTATGTCCCAGTATTTAGCAAATGAATGTCTAAAACAGAGACACATGAACACAAAAGTGATCTGATTGCACCATTGCGTAAGTATATTTTTCAGGAAAGCATTTCAGTGGATTATTATCTTTCTATTAAAAGTATTTGCAGTCAAGACAATTACGTTTTGTTTTGAATGTCAGTCAACGAGATTGCCAACAAAACAGAAGCACAGCTGGCTGCCCTTAGAACCAACTTAACTCACCACTGTTAGTCATTTTTTTTGCTTACAACATCTTCAAACTTGTCTATTTTCAGTAACTTCAGTGTTCTTATTTCTTATTTCATAATTCAAGCTTAGGGTCTATAGCTTTCATGACCACAGTAAAGAGCTCATGAACTAATTGGAGGGATTAATATTTTCATCATTTTGAAATCTTGCTCATTATTTTTAACAAAAGCAAAACTCTAATTGGATAACAAAATAAAAGTTCCTCTTCTCTAGGGCTTGAAGCATGCATGGAATTGGTGAGCAGAACAGGAACAGATATCAAGTTGTGGTACTTTCAGTTAAGTAGAAATATAATGAGCAAATTAAGATAGGCCAGAAACTTCCAACTCTGCCATAAAAGGGGAACAAACCTTTTACAGAGGTGATTGTTCCTCTCTGTGAATAAGCTTATCCTTTCCTAAGAATAGTCAAAGTAAGCAACTGTAGACAGAGTAGGTTTTGAGAAGTTAATGCGCTGTGTGTGGGTTCTCTCTATGTGCCATGTTTTAGAGAGAATTTAGGTCAAAGTCAGTGATTTTGTCACTTGACAGATCCAGTATGTATCACTTCTACAAAAAAGGGAAGATCTAAGTGACACAGAATTCTGCCACCCTGGCAGCACAGAGTGTTCTTCTGTGTTGAGGTATGGAATAGGTAATGGCTTCTTTCACAGCCTGAAGGGAAATTAGCTCACAGATTAGCTGCTTGGCCTGTGTACTTATATCAAAGACTGCAGATTTAAGCAGGGGAAAAAAAGCCAAAAAAAAAGAGGAAAAAAAAACCTACCCAAAACCTCCAGCTATTTTGTCATGTAGTTAAAGAAAAAAAAATGGTTCCTGCTAGAAAAATATAGTTTCTCCTAAAAATATACACACATATGTATGTATACATATGTATGTATATATACACGTCCTTTGATTAATACCTTCTGAGTGTGAAAGGTTAGTTGCCTTGCATTGTAATTGTTTCCCCAAACGGGCGATACCAATTGTTTCATGAAGTCAATGAAAAAATTGCCAGTTTCAAGAAATGGATAAAGTGTGACAATTGATTTTCTGAAACATTTGTCTCACAGTTACATGACACATTCTTAGCGGGATCGGGAGCTTGTTAGACAAGAGGCAAAGCTCATGATACTAACTGTGTTGTGAATGAATTTTTTTTGCATGAATCGGATTCCCAAACTGACGCTTGCTTAGCGTATTCTTGAATGCAAAGGAAAAACAGTAATCATTTTCTGAAAGCTGTGATCTGGTAGGTAGGCTGCTTACTGCAAATATTTTTAATAAGCTCATGAAAAAAGATATTTTATTCATATAACCCCCCCCAACTTAGCTGTAGTTGCCTTTACAGCAGATAATGACACTGCTAACAGAGCTGGTAGAAATAACTTGATATGTTATTTGATTAAACTTGTATAGTAAATAATCCAAACAGAAATCAAAAATGTTATACATCTTTAAGGATACATAGTTGATATATGTGAAAGGCTCCAATAGCCACATTTGCAACTTATGGGCACAGCAGTGGTTCTATAGTGCAGGGATGAATCTACTGTGGAGCATGAAAAGAATATTAGTGAAGAGAAAAAAAACAGCAAGGATTTGGGGAGGTGCATTTGTAGCAGGAGAAAGAGGTTGTTTGCCTGGTGCAATTTGGGAAAATAGTTTGAGCAGTCAGTAGTGACCTCAGGATCTATGAAACCAAGGCAGTGCAGAGGAGACAAAACAGATAAAATAATATATACAAGTTTAGGAATAGAAAGAAAGTAATGAAGAAGTTATGTCCTTGATAATGAAAGAAGAGAATTAGAACTTGATTTTCTTTCCCTGTGAAAGACTGGAGGAAGAAAGGGGATAAAATTGAAAATATGAAGAAAACTATATGAAAAAAGTATCTGGAGACTCTTTTGGGAGAGCTCTGTACATTAACCACAAAATACATAAATCAATGCAATACTTTACAGAGAACATAATCTCTTGATTCAGGACCATCAAAAACATAAAAAAGACTTTTCAATTATTTCATTTTTTCTGCATTTGCTTTCTTTTGAAAGCTTGCTTTTCTTCTTGATGAGTGTTTGAGAATGCCTATGTGTAGATAGCAAAATATCTTAATAGCCTCTAATGCCGCAAGTGAAAGCCTGTAAGATTGGTTAGAGTTCAAGGTAAAATCCAACAAAAGTGGTCCAGAATTGTGTCTTTAACTTTACAAACCAAAAAGTGTTCACATTTCTCAAAAGGCAAAACAGATATGCAGAAATGGGTATTCCTGTACGAAAGTATCTCAAAATTTTGGTTGATTTATAGTTGACCATAGCTGGGAAGAGAACAAAACGAAAATTGTGGAGTTTTCTATAAAATATATGCTACAAAAGTAGCAGTCAGATAAATTATCTGTATTCTTAGAGGCTACTTTGTATGTTCTACAGCTTAGCAAGAAACCAAATAATTTTCATAGATTGTTTATGCACCTGCAGTTTTTGTGGGAAAAATGTATTGCTCTGAAAGAATTCCAGTGTGTTTTGTTCTAGTCTCTGTGAGTTGTGTGCGAGTCATTAAAGTCAGAGCCAAGGTTAAAAAGAAGATGTCTGCTTTATGATTCCACTCACTCTTCTAGCTCTATATCAATTCTTGCAACCAGAAAAAAATAGTGCTTGAGAACTTACAAGTCTTCGAGATTTCCAAAACCTCAGTTCAACATCCATTAGACAGCATTTCTTTGAAGACTCTCTTGGCTAAAGTATTATGTTTGCACCTGGCAGCTCTCACAAAAGTTTAAAGAAAGAAAAAAGTGTAGGTACAAAATAGTACACTCTAACCTTCAGCACAGAAAAAGCTGTCTCCCTGTCTCTGCAGAAGAGATTCAGAAATTCCATTTACAAAGAGGATCATACACTCTTTATATTAATTACTATTTTAGGCTGAGATAAAAAACAAAACCAAACCGGAAAAGAAGAAGAGTGACATGCCCATGAAAGAGCACAGGACCATATCTCTTGCTTGAGGAAACCTATTTTTCATGTGCCATCAACATGGGCTCTTTCACTTGACTTGCTCTGTATTTTTCACAGAGCTCTAACAACTACTTAAATGTCAACGTTCATTTAAGGCCAGTATGAAACCATCTGTCTCTTCCCATAGATTTTTAAATCCCTAAATGACCTCCAGATAGTTTTTAGAAGTTATTTCTTTTCTCTGTAGTGTACATTGGAATCACCAACCTGGTGCCTTTAAATATCTCCCTCCTCTTATTACTGAGGTCTTCCAATTAACTGGCGACTGGAAATATGGTGTCCTGTGCATTAGTCTTAATTACTACTGGGGGAAGTCATTCTCAGCAGGAACTCTGCGAGTCAAAACCTACATTTTGTAAGAACCTAGTTCTCTTTTTAAGCTGTTAGAATGTAGGTGACATATCCCTTGCTCTTGTTCTGCTGTCCTTTTATCAGATGTTCAGAAAGGTTGTGTTGGTTGGTTTGTTGTTTTGGGGTTTTTTTTTAACATCAAACCAATTCCAGTTTTGTATTCAATTTGCAAATCACATTTGGGTAGGCGGAAAAAATTATCTGTTTGTGAAGCTGCTTTTGGCTATGGCAGGAAGTCGTTAGTGGGCAGTTTCAGTGAGTGCTGGCATCCCATAAATAAGAACTATTTCCATGAGCATCAAAATTAATGAAGCCTATGGATTTGTCTTGTGGTTGGATTCCCAGCTGCTTAATAACCTGCTGCCTCTCTCTGAGCCTTTTCTTTTGACTGGGGCATTCATAATGTCCCTCTCATGTGGTTTCTCTGGTG
>KZ506604.1:56264-66776 GCA_002844005.1 Limosa lapponica baueri
AAGTGTTTCTATTGTCTTTTATACACACAGTACAGGCCAACTAGAGACAATACTTTCAGACACAGCTGCTAGCAAGTAGGTCAGACGTCTAGTAGAAGAAAATATCCTTGGTTCATTTATGAGAAACTTCTCAGATTTCCAGTTGAACTTTGGTTCCCCTGTAGCACGCTGGCAATGGTAAAGGCCACACATGTGGTACAGATACTGGATTGCGCTATAAAGGAGCTGGGAACACAAAAAGGTTTCACCTGGCTGGAACACTTTGGGACAGCAATACCTTGCAACAGCCAAAAGGGCAAAGGAGGGATGAAAGGCTAATGTTACACCTCTATAACTTTGTTACTGTGGATCCTGAAACGCTGTTTGGTTGTAAAATTTCACTATTCCTCTCTCTGACAAGAAGTGGGCAAGTCTATATCAAGCAGCCAAGGGCTCTATAGGGATGGAAATCTAAGGCTGAATTAGGAAAATGGTTTTAATGTATTGATGACAACTTGCAGTTTGCATTCAACAGAATTGCAGAATATGCATTTTGATAGAATATACATGACAGAATTCAGAAAAGGGAATAATATTCTACTTACCACCTGTGGGACAAACACTGCCTGTAGATTTGTGTGGCATTCGCATGTTCAGTTTAGAAGAGAATTTGTAGACATACATATCTAAATAGAAAGATAAATGGATTTTGTAAAATCAGAACTCCAGCTTGTCCTGATATGATTCACAATAAAAGACTGAGGAGTCCTTTTAGTGGTTCTCTTCTGGTAAGTCTTTAACTTTTTGGAGTGGTTAGGTAGCACTTTTGTTTTTTCCTCTTTGTAAAGGTCGTGTAGCACTAGGGGGGAAAAGAGTGGATATGAAGCCCACCTCAAAATTAGTAAGCTTTATCATTTTATCATCATTATTCCTACTGGAAGGCTGTTGAAGAACTTCATTGCTCATAGAATTAGGATTGTTCTTTGAATTTTCAGCCCAAATCAGTATGCTTTCTAAAACAAAACCAAACACAAACAAATGAACAAAACCAAAAACCACCCCAAACCCAAAACTGGTTGTTCAGCTGAATTGTCCCTTGTTGCAAATTAAACTAATTTCATTTTGCCATTTCCCTTAGCAGAAATGATAATTACATAACAACAGTTTTATCAATCCCTTATTTATAACCTTTATAGCCCTTTCTGTGTTAGAAGACATACGAGAATTCAATTTTCTTGCTTCTAGACTAAAGACAGCCAGTTGTTTCAACCTCTATTCACAGGTCTTATTCTCTGAACCTCTTCTTTCTGCTGTTCTCCCTTACAGTCTCCTCAGAGCGTGGTGACCTAAGCTGGCACACACCTACGCCGGCACACACCTCCCGCAGAAGCCTCTACAGGAGGAGCAGAGCACAGTAATTATCTCCCACATGTTTTATATGACATTTTTATATGACATATTTGGGAATACCATTTCCCATTTTTGGCATCATATTGCTGGCTCATATTTCACCTGTAATCCTCCATAACAACACCTTGTTTTCTGCCATGCCGTTTCTCTGCCAGATATTCTTCAATTGGTATTTCTACATTTCATTTCCCTTCCCTTAGGCTAGCACTTCGTACTCACCTTTCCTGCAGCATTTATATTGGAGGTGACATCCATATGTATATCATCAGTCAGTCTGACTCCTTTATTACAGAAGAAATACCTGGTAGCTCTTCTAGGAAACACTGCTTACAGGTGTGTGGATGATTAGTTACATCTGCTAGGGGAAAAGGAGACAGGTAGGGCCGCATACGGTGGAAAAACATTGATCAACAATTATACAGTTAAATTGCAGTGTGGATTCAGCAGGACCTCAAAGCTATTTTACCCCTGTAGATCATTACCTAGAAGTGAATGTACAGGTCTCCCGGAGAACATCACAGAAAGAAGGCAAACTGCACAGTAGATTTATGACAAGAACAAATGTATGCATTTGTGCTGCACCCCATGAAACCAATGGATTGCGGCAGAACAGCAGGGCTGTAGGAGTCATTCGCTAGTGAAAAATGTACAGAGCTGGTTTAAACCTTTCAAAGTACAAAAGGGAACAAGAATTCAAGCTCAGGCATGACAGTTACCATATGCCAGGGTTTTTTTGTATATTCTTCCTAAAAAATGCAGGGTGGGGGTGGGGAAAACATCTCATTTAGGCTTAGATTGCACTTATTTGCATTTGTGGAAGTGTGCAAAGAAGTTCTCCCTGTCCTTTGAGCTCAGGTCACCCACAGAGCAACCCTGATACTCCAGAAACCATTTGTTTTCTCTGTCTGTCCTAATGCTCACCCAGGAAGGCTGCTAAGCTCAAATGATCAGTACAGTTGCCTTTCTATCTTCACCACCCTGCAGAACAGGACAAGGGGAATACACTGTAGATGGTCCAGTTCACACATTACCAAGTGCACGTCATAAAAAACTTGAAAGCCTATCCTGACCTGAGCTCCTTCTTACCAGGAGGTGGCACAGCAAAAAAGGTTGTGCTAATTGTGACAATCCAGCCTTGGCGAGCAATTCTTTTGGAGGTGACAAAGTAATTTTCCCAAGGGAAGCTGAGGTACCCCTTTCTGTAGCCAAAACAATGTTTTGTATTTGCATAGCTTGATGCACATTGTCATCCTACCTGAAAATTTTTGCCCCCTGTAAGGTGTATCTGCATATTATCTGTTCTTAGTTTACTTGTACAAAAGGTGCCTGCAAAACCTACATTTACACAATTGGTCAATGTGATCTGAAAACTTCATTTAAAAGGAATAGAAATACCTAGGGTAGCAAAATAAGGACTATTAGAGTAACAGCCCTCGGGCATTACTAGTATGGGTTTGAGAAATGAAGAATAAGTTATTTGGTAGGGTAATGTAAATTGGAAATGGAGAACCATAATGAAAATTTTGTGTCTCAACTATAGTCACTCTGTTAGTGCATCTGTCAAAATGACAAAACAAATGGAATTGTCCCCAGCTATGCAAAACTATTCTGTTGCGCAGTTCATACACCTGATACACTGGAACATATACTGGATTTTCAGATTCTGTGACACTGATTTCAGTGACACTGATAACTATGTATATGTGTATATACGCACACATGTACATATAGGTTTACATACATAAGTATGTACACACATATAGATACATAAAAACACAGACACAACATTGTACTTGTAATTTTTTTACACTTGTAAATATTGGGTAAAAACAGCAGTTTAAAATGCCGTACCAGCCATATACATTTTCACTTAAAAATTTCTATGAAGTTGCTTTACTCAAAACTGTTTTCATTATCATTTTCTTTTATCAGTTTCTGTGAACTTCACTTTCTTAAAGTTAGTATTCAGGTTGAAATACAAAGCATTACGAATGAAATACAAAGCACGGATCTCACCGAGAGCTTGCATGAACTCTGGGCCAGTGAAATCACATCCCTTGAATATTCATGTCCTCAGGGGCCGCGTGTGCCTCGGTATTGAATAGCATCCACAAGTACTTGATTTGCTACTTTCTTTACAGCCTGTGACAGGTTGAAGACACTTGGTCATCGAAACTTCCAGCTCCCTGCTCCTTGTCAGAGGACCACTTATTAACACCCTAGAGGAAAGATTTATCCTCAGAACTTCACTTTTCATGATACTGACTCTCAACCCATTCCTCAAGGCTTGGCAAGAAACATATTACAGGCCAGAGACTCTTGGATATATTTAAAATTTGGGTAAAATGACAAAAATTCATATTCTTATAAAGATTTCTGCTGCTAAGAGCAAGTGCTGGTGAAGCTGAGAAGAATGTGGCTTGTTGATTGTCTGTATGAAATGAAAATAAAGATAGTAGTTCCAAATATAGCAGCTTATGAAACTGAGCATCACCAGACTGTCACTGTGTCTAAAGAAAGCAGTAAATTAAATACTTGCTGACATCCACTAGACTACCATGGTGGCAGTCTAATGGTGTAGCTTAATGATTTTAATGGTGTACTTTAATGGTAATAGACCGCCATGGTGGCAGTCTGAGGTGGCCTTGAGGCTGTTTCTGTAAACGCATGGCCTCAATGCATAGCACATCCAGGGATAAAAGTGAGTGTGGGTATGGTGGATTATCAGTATGCCTTGTTCCTGTCAAAGTCACCCAGGATCTCTCTTAAACCAGATAATCTTTAAAGGGGGAAATGCATGCTGACTGTAGCTGAATATAAATAGCTATTAAAACATTGGAAACAAAGTTACAGAGAACAAATAAAAAACCAATAAAATCCTTTCATAAAATATAGAGTTACTAAAATATATTCCTGTATGTCATTATGGATCTCTGAGACTTAAGAAACTGAAAGAACAACACAAAATCCTTGACCTTGAATGTTATCTTTGAGTATTAACTTTCTTCAGCTCACCTGGATGGTCTCACTCTGTATCTCCAACAAACG
This sequence comes from Limosa lapponica baueri, assembly GCA_002844005.1. Classification (NCBI taxonomy): domain Eukaryota; kingdom Metazoa; phylum Chordata; class Aves; order Charadriiformes; family Scolopacidae; genus Limosa; species Limosa lapponica. The sequence goes on from KZ506604.1 coordinate 60,702, forward strand.
CTGCTAGGAATCTTTGTGCACTCTCCACCCATTTGGTTAGCGCTGAACAGTCTACTTTCCCAGGTTTTGCCATACTCCTTAATGATCACATTTCTTCTTCTTGTCTAACTGCTCATCCCACAAGTGCCAGATTATATGAAGGTTTTTTTTCCTGTGTGCTCCCAATCAATAGATGCTGAGCTGAAACTAGATCTGCTTAACTACTCTTTGGATTGCCCTGTCAAGCATTATTTAAGTGAGGCTGGGTAAAAAGATTTTGGGTAGGACTCACTTTCAACATGTATCATATGAAAACTCCTTTTGTAGAGGACAAATACACAGATGATACTGAATCAGTTGCTGCAGCTATTAAGTCTTTGACTTTGCTCCTAGATCCTGTTTTACAACTTCCATCAAATCCAGTGCTCTCCAGAACCCTTTCCATAAAGCAAGAGGTACAAAGCCAGCATCACTTATAGCTTATGACTGGCCATGATAACTTTTGGCTGACAGATTTGCTACAGATGTAGTAAATACAGACGCATGCAGCTTCTATCACTATCATGGTCAAGTACTGCATCCGTAACTTAAATCACTGCACCTGGGATCACGACAATTCTCTGCCTTACTACTATGGATAAGGACTGCTCTCTGCAAATCAGTAAATCACAGGCAAAACACTCAGTCAACTGGAAAGACATTAGTTACTTGTAGGCAAAATACCTTGCTTACTATGCTGATGAGACAATCGTTCAGAAAGTGGTCTTATCTCTTTCTGACTACAGCCTGGCTATCTTATTCCAGAGTCCACAACAGACAACACAAATGTCTCCTTGTATTATCTGCTGCCTGGGACATGTCTTTCAGCAGACTTCAAAGTTCAGGGGCCTCTTCTGCCTGATCTAGAAGAGTGTCTATATGAAAAACTGGCAAGGCAGACATGTGATCTAGGCCAATGACCTTTGAAAGAATTATACTTTGAACTTCGCCGTTAGTCACACCGCCAGCTCAGACGAGCAGTAACGCAATGAGTGGCTGATGCACCAAGTGTTCATGTTTGCACCGCCATGAAAGCAACATCATTTTGTGGGGATACAAACCGGCACGTGAGCATGAAAGGAAATCATTTACATTAAAGCTGCTGTGGTTCTTCTAGATGTCATCAATGTGGAGTTTGTGGCTCACCCTCTGTGCTCACTTCCTTGCTCCCTCCATCACCTTCAGATCTGAATTATGAAGGAACAAGGAACAGAGGGATCCCACTGCTTTCGCCTTTGTGTGAAAGAATGCAGAGACATAAAGCACACAGACAGCACTTACCAGCTTACAGGCTCCTCTGTCATGCACAGGAGATACACGTACATCTACAGCAGGGTTATCCTGGACCCTGATGCCTGCTAGATTGATGCTTGCTTTTTCCAGGGGAAGAGTAAAATTCCATAGCTGAGTACAGGAATCACTATGCAAGAGCAAAATAAATTGGAAAAGGAAGAAAACACTGTCAAAAGCATAAAGGAAGGGGAGACAGGGTTTTTGAAGTTTGATGGATGACTCATTTTATTTGGCCCTGCATACTGCTGATATGCTGTTTAAAATTTATACTGAAAGTTCTTTGCCAGTAACTCTTTTCAACACTATCAACACTACTAATAAAGTTTAAAATTCTAATCTTCCTCAATCCCCATTATTTCTGCTCCCTGGAGGGCAAAGAGCAAGCCTATGAGTCTACCTCACACAGTTTTCTTACTCTGTGGAGCTTGGGAACTTTACCTCTGGTTTTTTTTTTTTTGTCTGAACTGACGTAAGTGTGAGTCACGAGATTCCTGTTTCTGTTTTCTTCTTCCAGCTGTTCCAGGTACGGTGAAAATGACTCACAAGAAGGACCATAAAGATGGCCAAACTTGTGGCTTGCTAAGAGGAAATCTGCAAATCACCTTTCCACTTTCTTTTTCAATGAGCTGTTTTTAAAAGGAATTCATTAATTCTCCTGCCTCACTGACACATTGTCTGCTTCTCTGTGTGGGTAGGTCACCACACTATGCCAAATCTTACCAAAGTCGTTAGACTTCCATATAATCCTGGCCATCATCTGTACCATGGAAGCGTGCAGAGAACGCTTTTTTGAGGCTTTCATGGAAGAAACTGGAACTCAACTGATGTGTAAATATTCAAGACTAGCCCTACAGTAAATTAAACAGTTAGGAAGTCTCATACTCTTTTAGCAGTCCCCAAATGTGCTGGACTCAAGCTTTCAGCTGGCATTAATTTCTTCTTGATAGCAGGTGCTATTGTCAGTTACTGATGCATTTAGACAGCAAACAATAAATATCGCTTTCTTTGTTAATGAGCTTGCCAGCACGACATAAGGGCTCATTTTTTAAAACTAAGATTTCCCTATTTGTCTCTAAAATGTGTTTTTCAGTTCTGGAGGACAGAACTGTAGTTCTATAATCCTTTTATATTTTGTCATCTTAGGAGTTGCTGGCATATCTTATATTTATGGACATCCCATAGTGAATAAACTACACATAACATTAAAAAAAATAAATCATTGCTGTGGCCAGTGTCAGAGCCACCGTGAAAAAGAGACAAACTAGAGGAAAAGCAAGCACCTGAGGATGGAAATGCTTTTGGCATGGTCTGGATGGCGAGATAGGAGGAAATGTCTTTTTTAGTATGGTAACGTAAGGGCTTATTTTCTTTAGCAGTACAGGTAAAGCTGGTACTCCAACATAGAAATCACGGGCTGTATTTTTCAGGAAGAAGATCGTATGCTAGGGATATCAGTTTATTAGAATTACATTCCCTTGTGCTTCGCTTTCACTCTCTACTGAATGTCAGGATCTGGTCTTTGGTGGGCAACAAGTGACTTGCGAGAGCAGGGCTCCCTCTTCCTGCTCCCTCATTTCTCCGCAGCCCTAGGATTTATGAAAAGTACCAAGCTGCCTTTCAAAATTTGCTCTTCTTTGCAGTTACATATAGATCCCTTGCTGGATGTCTTTAATCCTAGGGGCCACAAGAAACAAGTTTTTGAAAAATATTCCTGTTAAATGTGTTCATAAACGTGTTTTGTATGAGAACAATGTTCTTCAGTTAAGAACTGTTGTTTAAGTTGCAAAATAAATACTTTGGCATTGAATTAAGGCTGTCCAGCCTCCTGCTTCTCCGGTCTTCCATTCATACCATGCTTGTGGAAAATCATTGCCTTGCGTTCAAAATGGTACAATCCTAGGCCATGATGACAATTTTTTTTTTTCTTATAGGAACATGTCTCATTTGGTACCTGGCCAAATAGAGCTGAATGAGTGAGCAGCTATTCAATAGACTGCTTTCTTCTTGCTTAGCATAAAGCCCAAAGGTCTATTAATATCACCAGCCAAACCCTAGTAAAAGGACCATTATAAATTTTCCCAGGGGTTATCGCTGGCAGTCATCCCTACAGTATCTTGATGAATCAACAGCATGTTCTGGCCTAATTTAAGATTTTTAGGCCTGATGTTTTGTGACTACTTAACATTACACAGTCCCATCGATTTCAAATGCAACCATGAATTCCGCAGCACTTTCATACATCAATCTCCTTAAACAAGGTGCTCAGAAAATTAAGAATACAAATTTGCAACTATCTATGAAGAAATTGGCTTAAAAGACCCACCTCACCTCACAGGAATCTGTTATATAAGTAAGATTGAGTTACTTTGTATCATCTTTATCTTTTACAGATAATTAAAAAATAATAGACTTGAGGTTAGTCAAATTCTGCCAGTCTGCCTCTCCGCCCTGACAACACGTGAACCTGCTGGGCGATTTCAGCCCAATTTCACAGAAGGTCAGTGACGTCAAAGATAAATTAATGCTTTTAAGACTGCACACACTTGGGTAGAGGTGAGGACCCAGAATAGGCTCAGACACATTGTGGGCAACCATTTGCTTGGGCAAACAGAGAAGTTACAGAAGAAGTAGGGAAAGAGGCTTAAGGGATGGAAGGCTGGAAACCATGGGAAAACAGATTTTATTAGTTCTGTAGTTCATGAAAAGATTTGTTTTTCTTTGGTTTCACAAACCTCTCAAGCTTTTTAGGTACGGCCCCTCTTTTTTATTAATCTCCTTCACTATACAACCCTAATGAACTTCCAGAGAAAGCTTAGGGGGAAAAAAAAAAAGAGAGAAACTGACTGTATGTTTAAAGACTGCACCAGAATGTGTATACATCAGCAGGAAAGGTGTGGATAGCAAATTAAACCTGCACAAGGCTGCTTTGATTCTGGCATTTCCTACCTTATATGTGTTTGATGCTTGAGCCTTAGAATCCTTGCTTTTAATAAGGTGTTTTGCAAATCTAATATTTACATATACACAGATGGGAGCCGCAGGACTAAGAATGCATGCAAAGTGTTTCTGACTGCAATATCGTTTCTGCAATCAAGAGTTTGAAACATAGAGTTCTTGACATCATCTTATTAGTGAACTGCTAAATCTGGCGTATTTTAAATTCACAGTTGAACTATAGTATTTGAAAGCAGGAAACAATTACTGGATTTGCTTTTAGAAATGCTTAAGTGATAGCAGGATGTGCAAAGTATGACAGCTTTTTCATGTTGATGCAGCTGGGTCCTGAGTTTAAAAACTGATTTATTTTATGGATTTCAAATAACACATTTAATGCCTTGCATCTTGAAAGAACTGAACAGAGTTTCATTGATTTCAACAGACTGACTTACAGATAGCAAAAGGGTAACAAAGTTTTATTTACACATTTTTTTCTAGCATTCCTCTTTCTTTCAGGAAAAATGTTAGACATCGGGAACTATATGATAATTGACTGAAGAAAAAAAAAAATCCCACAAGATATCTGTAGTTAATAGGTGGTGTAATATATAAGCCCAGTGAGAAAGACACAGCTGTAAGCAGGATGTAAGCCTCTAAACTGTGCATACAAAATACACTTGTACAAAAGCGAGTGTTAATTACACAAATGTTTGTGCTTATTTTTCTCTCCATATACGTTTATGTACACCTACTCACGTATGGAGATTAATGACAGAAAAAAGCCATTCTGAGGAAATAAGATTTCTAAGGTCCCAGATCAACGTTCAAGGCAAATACAGACAGTCCCAGGCTCTTGCAGACTGTGATGCTCTGGGCTCCCGGGGTCCAGGTCACTGGGACGAGTTTGACATATGCTAATGTAGGTCTGGAAGCCTAAGGTAGAAATTTGCATCTGTGCATGACTAGGGCAGGAATTAAAAAAAATACCAAGCGGATGATATAGAGAAAAGAAGAAATAAAATGGTAGTGCAGGAAGCATACATGTGGATCAGACTAAGCTTTTTCAAAGCAAAACACCTAGGTTATCTTGAAGATGCCTTACCGATTACATGGATTAACTTCTTACAAATCCTTTTGAGTCCTAACTAGTGGCTGAAATTTTTGAGTCAATCTGATGACAGAGGGAATGAAAACAACATCATTCAGTGGCAACAAAATCAGGTGTGCCTGAGAGGTTTTCTCTCTCCCATGGTGCCTGCACTCTGGGATTTAGCTAGGAAAGGTTGGTTTGAAAAGCATGGTAAGCATTACACAGGAATTCATGCCCTAAATCTCCCAGTAACTCTGGCCTTGCCTCCAGCAACTGGGAACCCCACTCAGAAGTGCTTTCCCTCTCTTGAGAAATAAGGTTTTGCTGCTCTCTTTTTCCACTAGCAGAAACCGACATAATATGGGGAGGAATAAGACAGGATTTGCAGAGAACATTTCCTGATTTGCTTAAAGACAGGAAAATGCAGAGGGAATAACTGACAAAGGAAAGGAGAAGTTGTGAATGAAAGTGACACATCAAGGCATTCACTTAAGCATTTGATGGTTTTAACCCTCTGTGAAATTCCAGATGGGGATTTGAAAGCAAGAGTCTGCCGCCCACGGCCAGGTCAGTACTTCATCATTTCTAACGAGGTGGCATCACTCAACCGGACAGAAATAGACTGCTCCGCCACAGAATCTAACAGCCAAGCAAAATCCACAGGAGTTCCTTATAGTTCATAAATACAGTCAGGCTACAAACCCATGATTTAAAGGCCTTTAAAATCACTGATTATT
>KZ506604.1:99068-109231 GCA_002844005.1 Limosa lapponica baueri
GGTCTGTGGGACACCAGTCTTCAGCCTGAAGGACTCAGGCAGCAGCAGAAGGCCATTGCCCAAGGGAATCATGAAGAAGGAGAGAAGGGGACACAACTAAGGGCAGTATAAGCAACAGCAGGATAAGAAAGGTGGAAAGTACTAGAGCAGAATAATGTAGCACTTTAAAGGATAAGCAGTTTGGGAGGTGGAATGCAAAGGTGAACATGGGTGAGGGCCTTTCCTGGTCTCTTGATGTCAAACATAGCAAGCTCCTCTGCACTAGCAAAACCATTATTTTTGTTATCATATTTCAGCAATTCCAGCAGTTCTGCAAATGAGAACTGAATCAAGCCTGGAGCTTCCTGGGAAGAAAAAAAGGACAGAAATAGAACGAAGAAAGGCACAAGAAGAAATGGAGGATACTCTTCTCAGCTGGGAGCTGTGATTGTTACAGTTTACTTGGAGATAGTGAGTGAATCTTTAGAGCCAGTGGGATGATTTAACCACATTAATGGTGCATATACTAAAGAGAAGAATCTGAGAAAAACGTATTTTGCCAAAATGGAAAGGAAATAAAAAGACAATGGTTGTTGTTTCATAGACTTACAAGCTGATTTTAAAGACTTTAGACTCAAACTAAATCTTTAAAGTTAATCTTTCCAAACCTTGAGTCAAGCAAACAGATCAAAATTAAGACCTGAACTCACCTAGGGTGATAAGCTACATTTTCCTTTACAACATTTTTCACACAGACCAGAACAAATACAACATGTTGTGGAAACTCTTCTTGCAAAATATGACCCCTTGTCTGAAGCTCAAGTGCAAGCATATTTCCCTCATGTTCACCATCCAGCACATTTTAAGAACAACGATTCTTACTCTAGAATCAGTGCTCTGCCTTCTGTTAGTGACTCAGGCATGTTCCCAGGGGAACATTAATTTGACCTGTGGCAAACAGACATTCCTCAGTGCAGTTCAAGCTGGGATAACTCAAATGTAAATGAATAGAACAAACTCCAATCTCTCTTTTTTTTAACAGAAAGAATGTAAACCCAGAAAAAAACCTGCTATTTACGCAGCCTTTCTATGACGTGGTTAGGTTAATTTTAGATTCTGGAGGTGGTCCTGTTTTTGCTGTTCTGTATTTTTAAAGCCCCGCCACCACACAAACATTGACTTTATCACGTATCATATCATGTTATTTCCCCATTGCAAAGTTAAGATTGTGAGTTTGAGAGGGATGTGTACAAGTCCACACAGGCTACAGCAGGCCCTGGAAATGAATCCAGATCTCCTGACTCTCAATCAAATCCTCTGACACAAGATTACCTTTCATCAAGGTTAGATTTCTTGCTTTACTCGTACAGAGACACCAGCACCAGACTTGCACAGAAATAAGACGGAGTTTGAGTGACTGAAGCAAGTGTCAGAACATTTTCCACAGCAGTCACCATCCTGTTTGTCATAGGACAATTAATGTGTAAGCTTGAAGTTCTGGAATAAGACCTAGTCTGTTCCACTTTCTTCCTCTCTCACCCTTTAAAAAACAAACCATGTCCTTTAGCCTTGAATGCTCAAGGCTAAATTCCCACTTTAAGCACATACACAGAAACAAGCTCTTGAAAAGCTCCTACTAAAAATAAGATAACCACTCCAGAGAATGAATCAATCAATTGAATGATCTTCTTTGGGGCTCAAAATATATAGTTAGAAATTGTTGTTGGGGTGTTTATTTTTCTCACGTATTTCTGGCTTTGCTTGAGACTAAGAGTCACAATGTCCAATATCGTTCAGAGACAGTCTTTTTCTGTCTAAAGAGAACTTGATTTTTTTAATGATTGACAGGCTTTACAAAACTGATCGTGATTTCTCCACAACACCGACTGCTCGGTGAGTTGTCAGATATTATGCAGCTGTAGAACAAAAAGTAAGTATGTTATTTGCTGGAATCGAAATACCAATTAGATCCTGTGATAAGTTAATTCATACTTTAATGAAGAGTGATATTTTCCTTTGATGTGCATGAAAGAAAATGCCCTGAGTATCAAAAATGTTTGCTAAGTTTGCCACAGAAGGCAATCGCTCTTTCTCTCCTCTTTTTGAAGTATTTTGCTTAAAGGGGGGGTGAACCTTTTGAACTGAAAAATCTTCACTGAGCTTAATGCCTCCTACCAGACTGTATGCATCCGCCTCCCAGAATAACATAAAATAGAAGTCAAAATGAAAAATACAAAAATTCTTGCATGGTCTTTGTTTTATGTATTAATCTCAGAGGAACAGCATGGGCCAAGAAAAAGGATATGAGGTCATTTCTCATTCTTTAATGGATTTAATTTTAAAAACGAGTCTGGGTTGAGGCTTAATTCCTTCTCCTACTTTCCCTGGCAACTTTCAGTGCACCTGTAGCCACTGCAACAGCTTGGGTTTCAGAGCCCAAGGATGGCAGGCTATGTTTGAAACACATAGAGGCAGTGAATAAGTTGAAATATTTCATGATCGAAAAGGACATTATTTGGCTTAAATGCTGGCCCTGCCTGACAAATAACTATGAACAAATAGTTATAAAAAATAACTATGAAGGACTTACAGTCAAGGTGCAAGTCTGAAATGTGCTCTGGTCTTCTGCTGGTAGGTGTTACAGAAATGTGATGTAACATTGGGTATATTAGATTAAGTAGGATTTTGATTGCTGTATTTTCCTCACGATCTCCTTGGGATCCTCAGCTGTGGATGAAAAACAAAGCCTAGTGTTAGTTTAACTGGACTGATGAAGACAAATTCCTAACTCCATATTCTGGAGATCCTCAAGTTCTGATTTAAATTCACATATTTTGATTTAGATGCATCTCAAGAACAGAGCAAGCTCAGTTCACAAAGTCTGTGGAGTAGGTCTTCAGCAAGACTAACCAGTGCCTGTGCCAGCCAAGAGTCACAAATGACTATTCCCACAACAAGAGGCCATTTGTAGTTCTTTCCAGCTGGCTTTCCAGCTTCTCTCTATTGTCTACTTCTCCCAGTCCAATTAGGCAGTAAAGAAAGGATGGAGGAGCAGTCAGGAGAATAACCTAGAACTCTTCAGACCTGTGTTCAGTTTGTTATTTTGCTGCTCTATGAATTTGGGTAAAAAAATAGAAAAAGCAACCTACTAGGATTATTGAATTTAGTCCCAAGCAACTAGGCAATCACATACGCAATGTTAAGGGCAAATACCATGTCCTTCAACACATAGCCTAAACCACCTCATAGCGCATACTCATAGAAAACCTCATAGCAATTACTCATAGAAAAAATGACCCAAAATAAAGTGTGCTTCAGGAAGAAGGATCAGGTCTACCCTGGTATGTACCATAGAGATTAAAATTTAACTTATTTCACAGAGGTGCATCCAGAAGAAGTGCCAAGACGTGACAGTCAAGTCTCAGCAAAAAGAGGTAGATGAATTAGAGAGCAAAATTTACTCACCAAAAAGTTCTAGCTAAATGACTCCAGCTCTGCACATTACTGAAGTAATGAAACCATCCTAGGGATGATTTTGCTTTTAAAATTTAGCTTTTGTTTGGCTAAAAGAATTGAGGCACAAAACTGTTTTGATTCTTGGCTGTTATTTAATACAATTATCTATGTTTTAAAAGAATTCTTAGTAATAGATTTACAACTTGGGCTTAAAATTTAAGGGATCAAGCCAAGATGCTTTTTCTCAGACCCTTAAAATCCCTACTTATTTTTTAGAAGGGTAAGCCATTAACACAGAGCTGCTAACAGTCATTAGTAAACCATCCTTGTACAGAAATAAATGCATCAATTATATCAGCTGCTTTCCAGTTCTATTGTAGCACATAAAAAATTCATTTTTTAAATGCTGAAAAATAGAGCCCATGCCTAGAGCTGTTTAAATGATTCAAAACAAATGTGTCATAATTTGGCTTCCATAATCTTTTTCTTTGCCTTTTTCTCATGCACAAAAGGCTGAAGCCATTTCCTTCTGTTTGACGAATTTTGTCCACTGAAATTCATCTTCTTGCAATGCAGTAGGCCTTTAATGAAGCAAATAGGATTAGGCCACTGGAGGAATAGTTTATCCTGATTTTTGAAAATCTAAATCCAATAGTGTTTGAATGATGCTGGCCCTTCTTTCATTAATCCTAGTCCAAAAGATGTTCTGAACTTTCTGTCAAAGTACATTGTATAATAACAGGATAGTGATATGGGTTATTAGATATCTCTGCTCGTTATAACAGAAAGTTTAATTGGGCCAACACTCTGTAACCCTTTCCATTGCCACCATACAAATACATACATTAGAGAAACACTATTTTGGGCTATCCTTCTCCAGGAAACTCCAGTCAGGCTAAAACAGCCTCTGTATCCAGACTTAAGAGCCATGGGCAAGTGTGGGTAGGCAGCCCACAGCACAGCCACAGTGTAAGAAGGGCATCAGAAGCCTCACAAAACAAAGCAGGTCAGCCAGGTAACTGCGTGGTTCTGCCAAGAAAGCTGTTTCTGGACTGGAGGCTGCTCCCAGCTCAGTTATGATTGGTCAAGGTCGCATCTCAACTTTTTCCTACGGAAAAGCGTCTAAATACCCCTACGTAAGCAGATAAAACCTGCCAGAATAGCTCTGCTGGCCTGAGCTGGAGCGATTTGATGTGGGAGCCCCTCAGAACTGCCACTGAAGAGATGAACAAAGGTGTAACCTCTGTGGCAGTCGGCATGGGAATCTGCCTCTGCTATGGCCAAATTCAGTGCTGCCAATTCTTCTTCTCAACTACGCTGGGTCTGCCTTTTGAACTACCAAAATATTAGGCCAAAAATTTCCCCCTGTATCCTGTAAACAATTCAGTGAAGAAACGTTCACGTAACAACTTCCTTCCTGGTTTTTCCTGACCCGAATTGTGCAGTAAATGAGGCTTTCGAACACGCTGTGCCCTTCGGCTGACGCCAGGTCCGTGGTATAGTCATCATTCCCAATCTGCACAGGGCAGATTCCGTGCTGCAGTTCAGTGGTTGTCATGAATGTTTGTACCGCTCCCCCAGATGTTCCCAAGCTGCCACATGCAATCCTGGCTGTACTTTTCCCTTCTGCCTCCCAAAGGGGCAGCATTTGAATAGCGAAAAGATCTGCTTTACCTTCGACAAAAACTTTGGGAGTTCTTCAACAGTCTTTTTATGGTTTTCTCTCTGGAGAAAAAAAGAATCACTGCAATATAGTATGGAGAAGAGATAATGCAGGACTACAGCAATTGTCTCCAGCCCACCACAGCATCTAGCCTCCCTGCTGTACCTCATATATCATATGACATGCAGCTTCCCTTTATAAGGGTGAGGCATTTAACTGGTTGTGTGTAGGTGGGAAACTGCGCAACTGTGATACTGTCCCTCAGGGAATCATTTTGTTTAGTGGGTTAAATCCAGCCCTATTACAGCTAAATTTGGATCCAGTTCTGAGCAGGTGTTGCTGCACTCACATTTGAGAGGTCTTTATAGCCTAGTGGACGTGAGGTGCACTCAGTGGTCTTTTGGGGGGCAGAGGGCAGAGGATGCAGTGTGTGGGTGGATTTCTCACTCCCATTAGCTATCGCCATGGGAATGCTAGCACATTGCATTTCCTTCCCACCTCGTGAACTCTACTCATCCCAAGCCAACCCACCCCAAGTGAGCAGTGCCAACCAGCTTGCATAGCTCTCATCATGCCAGGCACTGCCTGCACTGGTTGAATCTACTCCAAACACTTTTGTCTTTATCCCACCCCTCTTTTTTGCCTATGCCTTCTGAGAATACTGTATCCTAAGCCAGAGTTTCTGCGTAATCATCTGCATACTACACACGTATATTGCAGTTCACCACCCCTATAACCCAATTTCCTGTTTTCTTCCAAGTTCACAGTCTTTGTGACTTCACTTCCTAGACACACAGTTTTCCCTAATCTCACTGCTCTTTCCGTCCTACTTTCAGCCCTCACCCTTGCCTCCCTTACTTCGCAGCACTTTGTCTCCATCTAGCAATCCTCCGCCTTTTCTCATGCCATTTTTATGGCCCTGATCAGCATTTGCTTCTTTACCTGAGCTTTTGTTTCTCATCTGATCCAGTGCTGCCCTTTCCCATGTTTGCACCTCACAATTAATCATTGGACTGTGTCTGTCTCACTCTCAACACAAGATGCTCAGGTCACTCAGCTCATCTTCCTACAGCACTTGTAGCACCTATGGTGTTATATAAATAATCCAAATGGGCACCGTATCATGTAAGCTATGTCATGTAGCCTGGACCACGGCCAGAGCACAGACGGAGATTTCTATTCATGGCATCAGTCCTCTGCCTGTTCCCCTGTTCTTACATATTCTTTTTCTGCAGATAACCAATGTTCTTCTAGTGCCCAGTTCCTGCGTATTTTCCACTGTGATTCAAAAGATGGGCATTTTCCTTTTCTTCCCATTTCCTCAATTTTTTGTGCATCAACAAAAAGACTGTAGAGAATACACTGCAATTAGCACCTCCTCATATGCACTCATCTGTTGAGAGCACTCAGCGCTGAGCCAGTCTTCTGCAGGTGGGTAACTTAATGCCTCCTCTTACCACTTTTATTTATCTCAAGTTAATTGCCAGAAGTGGCAAGCTTTCAGTGTTCTGCATTGAATTCATGATCACACAAATACTTGAAATGATGGATTGTGTGGCTGTGACAGCTACATGTAAACCAGAGATAGAACAGGGATTCTCAGAGAATAAACAAGAGCACTTGAAAAAGGTGGTGCAGACAGGATGTAGAAAAAGACCTGAAGCTGATACACATTCAGCAGCTGGTGACAGAAGATCTTGTTTAGGCTTCTCAGACACATCTTAATGCAATAAGGTCTTTGTTTGTAGATGCAGATATTTCTCCCTGCTCTCATTTTTACACCTAGTGGGAACAATGGCTTACACATAAATTAAAGTACACACCACTGTCACTAGCGCGTTTTCAGCATTGTGGTCACTGGGACCTGAGAATAGGACTGTGAGTTGTCCACATGACAGAGCACAGTATGACAGCTTTGTATGACAGTTGTTTTTCAGCCTGTCTCTAGAGCAGAACAGGGATGGAAACTTTCACCTTCTCCCAACAGAAGGTCTAACCATAACTGTACTGGCACTATGAACCACAATGATAGGAGAGTTCATCTTTTGCAAACAGAAGCAATTCCACTTCCAAAGAGCCTTTGCCCAACAGACACAATGCCCTTGAAGTCAAATGGCTGGCCATGCCTTGCATAAAGCTATACACCGGTGTATATTGGCAGAATGGAGCCCAGAAAAACAAGTGGTTATTACTGATTAGTGATCATCACTAATCTGTTAATTCCTTATAGATACTGGGGATGTGTGTGTTGTGAGGAAAGACACAAGTGCTAGAGCAGTGCTGCTGTGATGCACCAACTCATTGGGCTTTGCGCAAGAGGAGCTTTATAGGAGGTGTTGCATCTATGCATGGACCGCATTGCCTTTCTCAGCAAGCTCTTCCTAACAATGTTTCTGGTGCATATATTGTTGTGAGAAGCCAGCTGGCTGCCATCTGAGAGCAGATGCCAAGTGGCTGTCAGATTGTCATCCTGAGTTTTAGTATTCGACTCGTCTTTCTGTGAATTGGCTTTTGGCCTTTTTTTCCCTGGGAAGAGTTGTGCCTGAGCCAAATAACCTCAGATTTATCGTCTGTAAAAGAAATTAAAGTATGAGTCACTATTGCTTCTGGTGAAACAATTTATAAATCAGAATTTCAGTGCTTTACGTGGTTCTCCCCCCGCCCTGCCCCAGCTTTTTTTTTTGTAGTTACATAACTTCTCTCCTGCAGTTCCTAAAAGAAATCTCAGAAAAATACATAACAGCCACTTCAGACAGTTTACTCATTCAATCTGTCCATTATGTAATTAATTAGAAAAGCTGAGAGAAATATAGCTTTTCAGTTTCTGAGCTCCTGATGCTCACATTTTAAGTTTTAATAAAAAGGCTAGTTGCGTATGGTCTTCAATACACTACTGGTCAGTCCTGGAGAAATGTCACCAGTTTATCCAAAGACGCAAGACAAAAATAAATCAAAACTGAAAAGTTCTCAAATTCGTACAGCAAAAATCTTTGGAACAATTTTTCTGTAAGTAGTGATTGAAAAGATGCAACTTCAAGTAGCCTTAAAGGATTGCTACTTTTAAGAGAAGGGCTTCACACATACTCTTTGGGAATGGAATAATTTTCAGATGTCACGGTAGGCAATTTAACTCACTGGTCTTGTGGGAAAATAACGCCCTTGAGAAGATCAGAATAGAAAGAAGTTATTATTGCCATTGAAGCAAGAACGTATCTGCTGGGAAGATACTTGCATAAGTAGAAAAAGCATGTTTTCCATAAAAACTACTTGCTAAAAAATATGCAAGGGCCAGCAAAGAGATAGTTCCAAGTAACTTGTACCATCATGCAGGACTTCCATTCTGCATTATTATTTGACTACCTGAAACCAGTCATACTTGTGATAAATCCCATTAATGCAGAAGCACTATACAGGGTGGCTATTTGTTATATTATTTCTAATTCTGCTAAAAAAGTAAACTAGTTGTTTCTTTTTATGCTGCAGGCATTCACATTTAACTTGTGACAATAAAATATTATTGAAGTTTATCCAATGACACAAACATAAGCATCTGCTCGTTCTCTACTGGACTGAAATAGCACTGGGATTCTGACTGAAACCAAAGGGCTTTCAAATAGCTACCCCAAGGGATAGGAATCGAATAGTGCACATTCTTACTGCCCCACTAATGCATGAGCTACAGCACTAACCAAACAGCAAAGAGCACAATTAGATGCATGCTTGTCTGCACATTTTTGTTTAAGACTTACCTAGGATTAGCTTCACAGGTACACTTTAGTTCTCATGGGTGTAACTGTCAGAACAAGAGCAAGACATTATTCCACATTTCCTGACTTAGGAATAGATGAGAAGCTGTTTGCACCACTCCAATCTGCAGGAAGCTCTCATTTGATATTGCTACAAAAATTTGGAACTTTCTCCTTTACTTTTTTCCCAGTGGAAAGAAGAAAAGGCCAAGGAAACTGAAAGAAGGGAAGATGTTTCATATACAGTCAGAGTTTACAGAAACAGGTTTTAAGCACAAGAGCAAAGCGAAATGCACCTTGCAACACCCAATGAAAAGATCACGAAAATGTTAAAGGACTTGAAAGGTCTAATACAGAAAGATCACATTGGTCTCTGCTGCCAGCTCCCATAGAACTAAGCTGGTAATAAGGAAATGCATTTATTTTTAGCTCTTTTCAAGAAGGAGAGGGCTGATGTCCTGACACAGCAAAAAACCTTGGGACACTGCCAGCAGTTGGCACAGTAATCCCTTCTGTATAGCTCATGTGGTGAGAGATGTTGGCTTGAGTGAAGAACTGTTGATGTCATTTTGGTAACAGCAGTAGGAAATTAAAATGTTAAAGTAGAGACAGCAAAGAATAGCAAAACACAACATCCAGTGCAACAGCATGCTATCTTCTGGGTATCACTGCCTGAGCTGGCAAAGGTTGGAGGCTCCTAAAATAGACACTGTTCAGTATTTGTTGCATGTCCTGAAGTGCCACATCAGAATTTTCCTGAGGTCTCTAAGTTAAAATGTTCTCTCATTTGAAAGAGACAAATTGCAGCAAAATCAAACACCGTTTCCTTTACCACTGAGCTTCTAGTAAGTTTGAATTTCCAGGAATTTTAAATAGCACCAAGAAAGAAACCAAAGCATTTTAAACCACAGTTGGGATTAGAGGTGTTGCTGCAGTGACACTGGAAAGCAGGTGTCTAAATTACTGTGTTTGAGGGCATGAAAAGCCAGACAGGAGGAAGCACAAGCAGCAGGGGCATACCCCTTCCAGTACCCAGCCAAACTGGGTTTTAGGAGAAAGTAGATGATGAGAAGAAAGAGATGTGAATCACTGCAATGGAGATACACAGGAGAGGCAGGGCAGCCCCACATGTCACTGGCTCTCAACAGTTCCTCATCTTAGTTTTGCATCTTATTACACACCTGTGGCAGGTTAATAAAATGAAAATAAGATAACTATCTGGGCACAGCAAGGGCCAGCAGCTCCGGGAGCAGTAGCAGCTCCCTATAAGCCTCAGTAAGCCCCATCCCACCATCCCAGCCAGGGAGCCTGGAACGCCA
>KZ506604.1:110421-120951 GCA_002844005.1 Limosa lapponica baueri
TTCTCCTGGCTGGAGCCTCTCTACTCCAGGAGGATTGAGGCACCACTCTGGCCTCTTCTGCGCCAGGGGTGTGTGGCCATGCCGCTGGCATTCTTGCCTCTCTTCACAGTTTCCAGCATGTGGTTGGATCTGGCCAGTCCCAGTACCACCAGCCAGGCAGCATCATCTCACAGCTCCCTGGCTCCTGAGAAGAGCAGCTGGTGGAGCCGTCTGGGATAGGAAGCACCCAGTGGGTCTCTGCAATAGAGAGACACCAGCCCAACGCTGGGGCCAACTGAAGACCAGGTCACTAGCTGAACTTCTGGACAGAGGCACAACAAAGCATTGACTACTTGTCACAAGAACTCCACAAATGGTAATTTCAAACAGTCCTGAAGATTCCCCATGGCATCTCCTGCTTTGACAAGATCAATCCATAGGCACAATCTGTGTGTATTGCTGTATCAATTAGCATCATGGGTGGAGGATCTAGCCATTCAGAAACTCCTTCGGGTTGTTCCCACTGCAAAACTGACCAAACTGTGTAAAGATAAGATGTCTGTACAAACTGTTCCTGCAGATGCAGAAACAGTCACATAGGGCAATCTTCCCTACATTGTTAAGATAGTTAGGAGATGTTTTTACATAGTACAAGGGGTGATGGATCCTGTCTGTGCTGCAGTGGTCATGTAGAAAAACTGGCTAGTTGGATATGGGAATTAACATTACAAGTAACACAATGGTGAACACTATACTGCTTTTCCACGTTGTTTAAAGGCTGGTTTCAAATGCTTTCCCCTGATCAGTCTGTAATTTCTGATACATTCCCTCCTAAAAATTGTTTATTTTTAGGTTATTCAGATAACCTGGTTATTTCAGAATCCCTTTTGCCTTTTAGACCAACGGCTCAAGCTGGCTTGGATAATGTCCGTCAGTGTTAAGATGTACTTACACTATCATACTGTTTGGAAAACTGCTGCATACCCACCAATCCTGCCTGCCATTGTGTATCCATCTCTGCCACAATCACTTTATTCCTTTTGAAATGCTTTCTTGGCACTTTGTGTAAGCTGTAGGCCTCCTGGTTTGCAAGCTAAGTTGCCACTTGGTTTCTGTTCAAACTGGCAATTTGCCTTTTAGCAGCTTCAAAAAGGAGATTTATACCCTCAAACCTTCTCAAATCCCTAAGCATATAATAAAGTCTTTTAACAGAAGCAGTGGTGTAGACATGTCTAGTGTCACTATACTACTACACACACGTAAGAAATAAAAGATTGGGCTAAACAGCATTTCTTTTTGTTGAAAGCCATCTTCTGTGCCCACCTGCCTTTCCTGGGCTGCTGTGGGCCCAGGCAGATAAGAGCACCCTTCTGCCTCCTGCCTCCTCAGTCAGTCACCAGAGCTTTTTGAAACTTTCTATAAGGTCATTGACCTGCAGATGAGGAAATATGTACCACACCAGCTCACACCCCATGATGCCCTTACAGGTAGCTGTGATTCCCCCACAGCCTCGAGTGAAGGCAGCAAACGGCTGTCCCCGTGTATGCCGCAGCCAGGGCTTCCTGCTCTGACATACTTCCAGAAAATAAAAAAACCTTCAATGTATGGAAATGCAAAGGTTTGTTTCCCACAAAGCATTTGGGATTCTATCTCCCAATGTAGGCTTTCAGCTCCTTTGTAGAGTCCCAGCTTCACACCAATGCCAGCAGTATCTCATTGAAAACTAACAGCCTAAAAGCTTTACTGCATTTGGCCTAGCATTCCTGCTGGTTTCTTGTCCCATAGCTATATTTTCCAATCAATTCTAATTTAAATGACTTTTTATTATCTTCATGGTAATCACAAGCTTACAATTGCAGCATGTAGTTTGCAAGAAGGAAGAACAAAATATTTCCCAGTAATGGCTACTTGGGGACTGTGAGAACAGCCTAAAAATATTCAGAGCTTTTAAAAACACAAAGCTGCGAAAGATTTTTTTCTAGTAAAATTATTGGGACGATGCTGAGCAAATTAAAAAAATAAGTCAGATGGTATCAAAAGGGATGTCCTGGTACTCCATTAAACTGCAAAATAATCTCCTGATGGAAGTAGCTGGAAGCATCATTAGCCCCAAACGTTTAAAGCGAGGCAAGGCAAAGCAATGAATGGAGCAATCATCTTTGTGGCCACAGAGCACCACACTAAGCAGTTAATGAAATACTCTTGTATTGGTATTTCAGTTGAACTTTTGGAACTTGTGTAGTGGTCTATACTTCACCCACACCACATATGTCCATTATATGTACATTTGGAAAGGAGGAGGCTGGGTTACCTGAAGCAAGAGTAGGAAGACCTGCAAATGCAGGTCTGGCTTCATGCAGAACCACAGAGCAGCCATGAGGGCCACTTCTGAGCCTTTTGGCAGACATCAAGCATTTCCTTGTCACTTAGTAGCTTCAAGGCCCAGGGGCCTTTTTCAGGTGTCAAAAAGTCCACTTTCCTCAGATGTGGCTGTCAAGCTTACTGGAAAAGACAGATTCAGAGGATATCAAGCAGAAACACCAGCTGTTAGATAAAGTAATGCTTCTGACTTGTCAATGGAAAATAATTTCCTACAACATTGCTCAAGAGCCCTGTTCTAGTCACTTCAGGTAATTGAAGCAATGGGGTTTCCGCTGTTTCTCCAGTGAAACTTTTCTACTCAATACATTCCCTGTAAAAATTGGTCTTAATACTCATTCTAAGCCCTCCTTTGCTCTGATTTACTACTCAACCCTCAATTAAAGTTCTTGATGTGACACAGTTCTCTGATTAACATCGCTGGTATGTAATTGGAGTAACTGAAACAACTGATGCAAAGTGGATAAGGACATAGTGTTATCCCATTTATGATTGATAGTCATCTCCTGATGCGTTGCAGTGTTGTCAGGCCCCTCCCAGAATGACCGTAGGCAAGAACTACCAGAAAGATTTTATGAGAACATCTCTCTGGCTGCCACTTCAGCAGCCGCTAAGATGCAGATGCATCTCAACATCTGCTCCACGCTGTCAGGTGACAAAGACCTATGAGAGAGATAGCAGGCGATTAAAATTCAAACACTTTGTGAGTGGGAATACTGGTTCAGCTACATAGATCACTTTAGAAAGAAAGCTATTTTCAAGGGAACAGCAACACTGTACAGTTAAGCAAACCATAAACTCTAGGGTTACCTTGAGAAGATGGATTCCTGAAATCAGTGTTTTTCAACATTAACCTTTTCCTTCTGGAAAGGTCAGTTCATGCCTCTATTTCACTCAACATGGGAGCTTAAGTGCTAGAACTAATGCATCTTAGGAGCAACCACCCCAAGAGAGGGCCTGTCAAAACTGTAACAGCATAAAACAAGGAGATTTGTGTGTTTTTTCAGTCTGCCACTTGCAGCTTTTACAGTCACTAGTATGATGCCCTTTTGGAAATCCCTTAGCAATAGCACGCTTCATTTGTTCTACATTTAGATTACCACTTCTCAACAACTAATGTGGGGGCAAAGGGGCTTTGTTTTTGTACCTACAGAAGTAAGCAGAGATATTATGGTACTGCAGAGCAGCTCAAACAGCACCTCCCCACCTTATTCTTACAGCAACGTCCTAGATTTCTGGAGATGAACAAAGCAATGGCAGATTGGAGGCTTTTGTTCCAAGAATTTTTTCTGAAGTTTTGAAACATATTTTCAACCTTGAATAAGCATTTCATTATACAAATGGCCTACTAGGCCGATAACCCCCATCTGCTCATCTAGAGATAGTCTTATTTTATGACATTAGCTTATTGCTCCTATTAACAGCATCAAAATTCAGCAAACATCCCCCCCAGGTTTGCCAGCAATGATGTATTCACAAATTGCGCTCTATGGCCTTTATGTTTTCGCACGCGTAAGAGGCTATACTTTTAAAACGGAGCCTTAGATGACGATGCTTGAGAACTACCTACCATAGTATAAAATATTCCATCTGATGACGTAAAGAGCCTTTCAGAGAAATGTTCCCCTATAAAGTGCAAGTTAATCGTACAGACATACTAGTCACTGAAATCACTGGTTGAGTTTCCAAGCTTTTTTTATTTTCCCCATTGGACTTCTATGGCTTTCTAATCTACATCCTCAGTCAGAGACATGAGGCAGCACAAAAAGTTCACACAGTATGGGATGTGCAAGCTCAGGAACACACTGATATTGCCACTGTGCCATCTTCCTCTCTGCTAAGGCAAATACTTTCACTCTGTTTTCTGCAGTATCTCAGATGGGTCCATGAGATTTGTTGATACTGAATATATTTTTTTGACTCATCTGAAAGGTTAAATCTTTTGAGTTAGAAGAAAAAACAAACAAACCTTTCAGCAAGCATGTATTACCTTTGCTGCTTATGGGCTAGGTTATCCTCTGAAAAGTGTGTTTAAGAAACCAGTATACTTCTAATATGCCACTTGGCTCCTAGATTCTATAAGGGTCCACGTAAATCTCAGCTCTTTCTACAAGTATCAGAAGCCAGTAGGTGATAAAGAGAGAATGGCATTCTTCGCTACAGCAAGCCTACACTCCAAACCTCCTGTTATCTGCAGAAAAAATCCTGGGCTTGTTAGAGCTACTCAAAAAGTCTGAGGTAAAAGTGACAGAGGCTGACGATCAGGGAGAGTGGGTAATCTGAATTCCTAGGGATTTCTCCCTCAAGGAAGATGTGGAAAGCAGTCTGTGCTTCAACCACGGTGCCCTGCAGACAGATCGAAGAATCCCAGCACGCAAGAGGAAGCTGTCCTGTGAATTGCAACCGCTTCTCATGAGTGGTGACAACAAGAAAAGAGATGGATCTTCACCAGCATTTGAAATTACAGCAGTGTCTCCCTTTGATATGACTTACGAAAATGCCTTCTCACCAGAGAAAAGCCCAGGCAGACAAAAATGAAAGCCCCAGTCATTTCAGAACAAGTTAAGTTTTCACTTGTTCTGAGAATCTAAAAAAAGAAATCAGTTAACTAAGATGGAGATTATATTATTTCTTAAATTTAGCTTGCACTACCACACAGAAAAAGTCTTAGGTCAAGATATTTTAAGGTCAGAATAAGCATTAAGATACGATCAAGGCTTGTCTGAAACCCGGAGGCAAAGTTAGAGTGGAGTTATTTGGAGGAAACAGGAGAAAAATTTTTAGAAAGAAGGACTCAAGATGAGTCAGAGGGCAGAAAGATGAGTGACCATGTGTGTTTAAAAATATGCCAATTGCACACAAGAAAAATTTGTTGTGAAAAAAAATTGTACATGCAGTAGCTGGCAAAAGTTTAATAATTCTGGGTTCTCACTGGACAAGTAAACTAAATAATTCAAGGCACTTTCACAGCTACTGAACTGAATTTATGAGCCTAGATTACTGATCTCGCATATGGTTCAGGGAAATCTGCACCAGTACATATCATTATCACCTTCAATTCCAACTCTCTTACAGTTACAGCAGTTTGGGAATGTTCAGTGTGAAAATTAAGTTCCTTACAAAAGCAGAGCTGGTAAGATTCTGGCTTTACACTTCATTCTCCACTTTTCAGTCATTGCTGCCTTTATTTCTAATTATCTCACTTTACAGAACCACCAAAGGAATCCAGAGGCAACTGGAAATCCACCATGCTGAGCTCTGTACAGACAGCTAGTGGTAGACCCTGTCCCAAGTAGCAGAAGAAACAGCAGCAAACTTCTAAAAGATAATAAAATAGCCACTGTTTAAAAATGTTTTTCAGGTCTGGAGTGTTGATAGATTATGTATTATATCTACTGGGGCTGCATCATGTTCAGCTAACAAGGTTACAGTAAAATGAGTCCTAGTATTACCACTTTTGGGATAATGCAGAGCAAAATCATGGGGGGAAAAGGCAGCAATGCAATGGCTAAGAAACAGCACGTAAGTATTGGAAGACAAGCACAAAATACAAGGGATGATTATCAAAGGTCCATAAATATAACCTAGAGAAAAGAAAACTCAAGGGGCCGTAGCTTCAATCTATAAATACCTTCAAAATATAAATATAAATGAAGGAAGGGAATTACTCAATCTCAGCAGATGCTGAGACATGGAAATGAGCTCATAAAGAAAGAGTTGAGACTAAGCTCAGAGTGTATTTCTGAGTGCTAAAACCAGTTGAAGCCTGAAAGAGACTAACTATCAAAGAGGGTATCACCTTGGTAATACTCAAAGATGTATTTGGTGAGGCATTAGTGGGAAGAAATGCAGGCAGGGTGCAATCTTGCAAAGAGCAGAAAAGCAAGCTGGCTGACCAAGCAACCTTTCTAGCTCCCACATCTGTCTGGTGTCAGGCATGGCCTGGATGGATTTCTCAACCCTTGGGACAGGTGATTACAACACTCAGAATCCTGCAATGCGACAGTAACAGCTGGAGAGCAAAGAACTGCAGTGGTAACAAAATAGACATGAAGCAAGACCTTTTGGAAATCAAAAGACAAACAAAATCCAAATTAACTTGGGGAGTTTATGAGAGTTTTTAGGTCAACTTCACCCCAGAGCATTAAGGCTTTTGTCTTTCCTTTTGTAGAGGGGAAGCTTGTCAAGTACTGACATGGCCCATAGCTATTCTTACACAGAGATGCTGTCCTTGAAAACCTTGGCTCCTAGGATGCACAAATCAAAGTACAACATTGCACATGGGACTGCCAGTCCCCCAGGCCTGCCTGCAGGTTATGTCTGAAGGTACCTTATTTTGTGCACGTTACTCAGGCGTAGGGAACTCTGGGGATCCCAATGTAGCATTTGGTTGGGGGAAGAGTGTAAGTAGCCTTTGGGTTTCTGTAAACCTGCCCTAGTACTGACAGTTAAAGCATGGTCAGAAGGAAGTTCAGCCTTTGGCCTGGTATGGATGAAACTGCATGCAAGACCACTGTTAATGCAACAGACCACGTTAGGAAATCACATAGTTGTGGCGCTCCATAGTACTTCAGCCTCATTCATTTAAATGTTAATTTCTTGTTTAGATGCAGGGCTAAACCTGTACCTATACATGCAAAAATGGGCACATTACTATAGGACCACTAATTTGTTCAATTTCTTGGGTTTTTTTACATCTATATTAGCAACTGCAATGTTGCAGGAAGAATTCTCACATTTAACACATTTCGTTATCTTGGCTACTGAAACCTGACTAGTGATATTATTTTAGATGTGTTACTGATAAACAATTTTTTTGCAGTGCAAAATGCCAGGCTTGATAGACAGCAATACAGCAGTTGCCCTCAGTCCTCCCAATTGCCAAGCACTTCAGCTTCTAGTGTCTTCAATGATTTCCTGAAGACCAAGTCTCTTTTAAAGGCTTAGGATCCTTTTAAGCCCAAATAACTATAAAGAGCATAGAAGAAGGAATAATTCTCCCAGTTAAGCCTCCCACAGAGACCGTTCTCTGTGCCAGTGTACAGATGAATAGGCTTTGAATGCTAATTGTAACACTGTGTGTACTCTTCCTGAGCTAATCAGCTCACAGGGTACAGACAAGCAACTTTTATTATCAATTCCATTCCACCACACAAACCATCCTGAAATGCTTTTCCAATAGCTAATTTAGAGACCTCCCGTTGGCTTAGTTCAGGCTGTGGAAGGTTTGTAAACAAGCTGTGTTATTCAAGAGGAATTTGCTCTCCTTCAGTGTATCTCTCACTTACTCTCTCTTGCCTAAAGTATTAGCATCTAATGGAAATAGTTGCCGAAGAGTGGGAAGCAAAGCATGTTAATACCCACTGGCAAAAGCACACTTTCAATGTCTCAAGCGGTTTCATGTGCGACCGAGGAGAAAACTCACTTGCAGACCTAAGTAACAGTGTATCATTTGCTTTACAAAATAAAAAATCCTTGCAAGAAATCATTTTCTCCTTTTGGTAGTGGAGCAGTTTTTACCATTAGAAGTTATATACAAATTTGGTTTGTCTCTCACTTTAGAATGAGATATTGTACATATGATCAAAGCTAGCAGTGATAACCTTCAGATACAAAACCTCTGCTGGCAAGTCTGCCAACATGAACTGCAGACAGCATCAATAAACTGAATCCTAAGAGCTTCCCCACACCTCGTATGGCTGCTTAGATCTGCACTGAGTGGGTAAAGAAGTGCTGTTAAAACTGAGTATTTTCCATTGGTACAAGTGACCACAACAGCAATGTTGTGAAGACACTTTAAGACTGGGTATTCTCTGCTTCTATATCCCCAGTAAATGCACTCCTAATCTGTTCAGAAGTCTGCTTTGTTAAAAAAAGTGCGGTTTCACAGAAAGAAGCTTTCTAATGTTTCTGGCACTGTTCTGTTTTAAATCTGTGGGAAAAGAGAATTCGGTCTGTGGAGAAACAGGCTTTCTTTATAAGATAAAATGTGTGAATAGATGGTAGTAGATCTCAGGCAAAAAAACCAACCAACCACTCCCCCCCCAGACCCCCCAAGCAAAAAACAAACCCACCCACCCCCCTCCAGAAAAAAAACCCACCAAAAAAATCCAGGAGAGAACTCCTTATTTGAGATAAAGCGAGCTTTGTAATTTAATAGTATTCTTACTAACGAACAAAGATTTTAGTGTAGCAGAGACTCTTTGTAATTGTTCCCTCCTTAGTGAGAGTTCTTTTGATCCTATTGTAACTGTATTCCTCTGTAACAGGTTTTATACTATTCTGCACTCTAACCAGAGAGCTGCTGCTGGTACATACTACAATCTGGTGTGGGAAACTATTTGTAAGCCATTAAAAATCCACATTGAGTTGAAATACAGGCATACATTTTCCTGCCATGGAATTAAGATGCAAAACAAGGACCTTGTCTTCAGACAAGCCATTCACCAAATCCACAGTTTATGCTGAAAACTGAAAGAGGAAAACCACTGAATGATCTGTTGTCTCTTACAGCTGAAAACACATTTATGAAAGTGACTTAATTCTTCAGCCACTTTCTGTAACCTACTTTGTTCAGCACTGGAGCCACATTTTTCAAAGGGCTTAATATCTTCCTTGACCAACCTTTGAAATGTGAAGTGCAGACCAAAATCCCTTTCTGCTGAAGTCCCAGGAAGTGAGTAACTGTGGTTCTAACTAGCAGTATGAGTAGTCATGTCCCACATAAGTGACCCCTTTGTTTCTTGTCCACATTGACTGTGTATGCCACAGCAGCTTCTTATACAATACAAGCAAAGAGTGTTTTATAACTGCATGAAAAAAGCATCTTGTCTTCACTTCAGACAAGGATCTCCTACATGTGTTTCCTCTGGCTTTTTCTCGTTAGCGAGGAGATGAAAATCTCAAGCATCTCATAGCTCATTATTAATACATAGTCATTCTCCACTGCTCACAAGGGAGATGGAGAGACTGATAGCAGGCCCCTGAGACAGCAGCCTGATTATACAACCCCTATACATAGACAATTCCTAGTGATTGCTTAGAAGAAAGGACCAGTTACAGTTATTACCAATATTTGTTAGGCAGCAGTAGTGTTTGTGGTACTTTACAAGAAAAATGCTGTCCTACTTTATCCTTAAGAACAACGGATGTCAAAAGACTCTTTTGAAGATGCAGAGATAGTGACAACTTAGCATGTTCCCACCTGCTTCCTTTTTGCTTTCTACTTTTTCTCCTATTATTAAAGGGCCTGTAAACAATAATAGTATGGTGAGGACAGGATAGTGACAATGACTCTGATGAAATGTGCTTTGAGGAAGAATTTGAATGAGAAAAAGGAGATAACAGCAAGTAAACATGAAGGAAAGCAAGTGAAAAGATCACTGAGTTGGCAGCAATGACGATACTAAAGGAATTAAAGTCAGAGATTTGGCTTAGTGAAGTGTTGGGATGAAGCATTTGATCACAGAAGAGAGAGCGGGAAGATTCAGAGACAAAAACATGACTTGATTGTCAGTCTGGAGAAGGTGGTTGCAGAAGCTGCATTTCTGACCAGCAGGGAACAATGAGGACATGTAGAAGGTGTGAGGTTAGAGGTTATCATTTAATGATACTCGAGATGAAATAGAGTAGGATTATTATGGCATTACTCTTATGTACTTAAGGACATGGAGCATTAAAATGCATTTAGGACATGAATAGAAAGAGCCACCAGACAAATGAAGGAGAAGGAAGTAGTTCGGTCATTCTGGCACACATCACTGGGGAAGGAAATAGATCAGGAAAAGACCAAGAATAAAAACTACTAGGAGAAAAGAAGGTAACTTGATGAAAAAAGCTTGTAACACTTATGACACTCAGAGAAAGAATGGCAACAAGAAGGCTTAGGGAAGGAAATGAAAATCTCAAAGAGGGACTGGATGGAAGCGGTGGGACTTCTGCTTAAGAAAGATTTGAAAAGACTCTTAGAAACAATTCAGTACAGACAGTCTCTCTGGCTCCTGAAATGCCCTCTGTCGTGGTTTTGACCAAATTGACCAACCAGAACGACAGATGGCCCCTTCCTCCCCCCTCCCCCCTAAGGAAATGAGAGGAGAGGAAAGGGGGAAAAAGGAATAATAAAAAAAAAGAAGTTTAGAAAAACTAAACTACTTTAATGAAAATATAAATAAA
>KZ506604.1:121506-134120 GCA_002844005.1 Limosa lapponica baueri
TAGCTGAAAAAGTAAAATTACTGAACAGAAAATTAGTTCTGTTTTACCTCAAACCAGGACACCCTCCCAAGACATTCAGTGGTGGAAGAAGCAGAAGCATGATGTGACCTGTGGTTGGGTGTACATCACTCAAGTACAAAGGAGAGAATTGCCAAGTAGAGCCTAAAGAATTAACTTGAGCACCTGTGAAAGCAAGAGAAGGAGCAGGTGGTAAGGAGACCTGGAGCTGCTGGGATGCGATAGGCATGCTGATAACTTAAGAGGGTATAGCAGAATGGACAAGAAAAGGGCAAAGGCACAAGGAGCACTAAAAGAGAAAAGGCTGGTAACCACTGAAAATTATGACAATGAGCAGTGAGATAATGGACAATTAGGCATCTATATTCAGTTCATTTTCTCAGCAAGGAGGACATCTCTGATGTTCAAACATGTTCAGGATTCTTGGTAAGGAAAAAGATGCCACATTGATGCAACTTTTAGCTTAAAAAAAAGGAGAGGAAAGGTACTGAAAACAAAGGCATTCTACAAAGCTGTATTTACCCAGAGATAAGGATAAATATAGTGTATTCTGGTATCCCAGCTGAGTGGCTGCATGGTTAATCTATTACTTTCCATTTTACAGACTTTGACAAGAGTCAGCACTTGCTCAAAGTAACAAACTATCAGTGTTAGATGCAATCAGAAGGAAGACAAGTTCATGCATTTATTTAGATTCACTCCTTATTTGATCATGCAAAATGCTTCCTTAAAATAATCTACAGGGCAGTATTTAGCAGATGCCACTTTGGCTGAAATCAGTAACTGTGGGATCCATTCATTATAGCAACTCAGCTACTTCAACCTGTGGTTTCTGGACTCCTGAGGAGACATGGATTATTTCTAAGGAGTTTGCCAAAGAAGTTTAGAATCAGTAGGTTCAGATTTGCTGTACAGGATCTGTATCTCCAATGACAAATTTTAAGGAATCTGTAAATTAAAAAGGAATGTCCCACTACATAGTTGGTTTCAGCTCCTTCTCTCCCCAGATCTTGCGGATGATCTAGAGAAATATTACAGAAAAGTAATTAAGTGTGCAATAGCTTTCCCTCTTCTTGAGTTTTATGGAAACTTTCCTTCTTTCCCTTGCACCTTCAAGGGCATTCCATGCAATTTAGAAAGTGTTTGTTCAAAGGTAGATTAATCTGCACATAAGATCCTAAGGATGAGATGTATATGTGAGGTCTCTCCATTGTAGAAATAGGCCACATGCTTTACTTACACACAGTCAAGTGACTCAATATTTTATAATGAGACTATCACAGAGGAGGATAAAGAAAGGATTTACACTTTATTGCCCAAAGTAATTACTCCTTCTTTCCAAAAGTGCTAGTTTTATAAGCATTTATCCTAGTCCTTTATAGAATTCTCTCACTTCAGTAACTCCAGGGTTGGTTTTGACACAGAATGAACTGAAACAGGACACTGGGATTTGCTTTCTGAAAAGAGGAAGGTTACCTTAACCATACTAATTAGTGTTCTAGTACCTCCTTTATTTTCAAACTATTAATTTGGTTGATAAAAAGGGCAGAGGGAGGTTTGCACATAGATTTTTTCACATCAAAGGATATATTTCAGATCAACTATACAAGTTACTTTTATCCACTTACTGTAACCTTACCTGTTGGTTTCCTGTTCCCTATGGTAACACTCTGTCAAAGATATTCAATATCCATTACTTGCTGCAGTCCTTAATTTGTACCCGCTATCTTCAGAGACTTGAGTTGGCTACCTGTGTCAAAGGATGGGTTTTTAACATGGGCTAATATGTGAACATCCTTGCAGATGCAGGACTGGACATGCCATTTATGTAGGTCCTACCATTTATGTATATACAGCAGTATATGTTTGCTGTCTCATGCAAGAGTGCAATGGAACTTCACCTATAGATGATGAACTCCTCCCTTGCTTGGCTTTAAACTCTTATTCTTCAGTGGTAGTGTGGGCAACCAACCTGCAATACACAACTTCTGCAAAGGGGGAAACAAAAAGTATATTAGTAATCTGAGAACCATAATAAAATCTGGAGTTTTCATTTGACTATTAATGTCTACGTGGTATTCTGCAAGCAAGCAGGAGCTCATTCTTCTTGCTCCAAGCCAAGTAGAAAGCATTAGTTTCTTAGCAGGACATACCCTGAGCTCGTTGTCACATTATTAAATCTATACAACTTCACATTATTAAATCTATACAAATATTTTGCCTTGCAGTTTGAGCAAAATGAGCTTGCACCTGCCTTAAAACACAAGAGAACGACACTGTCTGTGGGCAGAACTACTGTATCGTCATTTCTCTGATTAGCAGAAAAGGATATATATACTACTTTTCCCCAGAGCAGTAAGAGAATGAAAAACAAATACTGGTAAGTTGCTTAAAAAAATTAATATGTATTTCATGATTAAGATTTATTATGCCATATAATTTTCCTTTCTATTTCCACAGATAGCATGCTCACTTTATACTCCAAACTTTTGTTAGCCTTTGAGCATAAACTTCTTGCTCTTTCTTCTTAAAATATCCAGCAATAGGGGACAGCAAATACAGGTGTGTAACCTTAGCTGTACAGTTTGTTGTATTTCATGCAGTATGTACAGTTTGCTGTATGTCATGCAGTTTGCTGTACACTTCTAACAAACAACACTGGATTCACAAAACAATTATATGTCCTCTAATCATAGAGGGCTCTCTGAAACCGCATTTTTGACCTGAAGGCTATTAAGGAATATTTAAAGGAAATAGGAGCATGCAGGAACCAAGATTAAGCAGATGGATCAACATGAAAGGAAAGAAGGGGGTCATACTTAACGTAGTTTGCATTAGTTGCTCCCAGTATAACTTCAAACAGTATCACCTTTTTTTTTATCTACTCATTTACTTAGAAGTAAAAATAAAATCCTTCTTTTGATTTTATATAAAAGACAATACATCTATCATATCTTTGTCATGCAGTACAAACCAGCTTCCCAGTGACACTCTGCAGTAACTTATTTCTGCTTTTTCCATTCAAAGGGAATGATAATGTTGCATTTAACTTCTTGTAGGTAAAACTGCATGAGCTATTGGAAAATCAGGGAAGTCTGTTGGTGACTCTAGAAAGTTCTAAAAGTCTTTGCCTATGTTTAAGAGGTCTACTGTCTTCTACAGATAATGCTAAGACCACCCTGACATTGAGGAAGAGAAGTACATGCTTCGTGAGACTCTCTTGGCTAAGCAGGGAGCTTGAGATGAAGCTTCAGTGTGAAAAAGCCAGTATACAGGAGGTGGAAGCAGGGACACGCTATAAAGAATGTATATAGAAATACTTTCTGAGCATGCAGGAACACTATGAAAGCCAAAGCTTACCTAAAGTTAACACCTGTAGGTGGTGTCAAGGACAAGTGCCCTTAGTACTAAAAGGCCAAACAGGGAAACTGGGGGACCATTGTTACATGGGCTGTGTGACAGCAGGCACAGATGTGGCTGAATTACTCCATGTCTTCTTTGCCTTAGTCCTCACAAACAAGACTTCCCAGGCTTCTCTGTTTAGAAAAAAGGGTTCAAGGATAAGAACTACCAGCAGAAGATGAGACAGCTTGACCCATAAAAGACCACAGTACCTGACAGGCTACATCCATGGGCAGTCAGGAAACTGGCTAAAATCCTGGCAGTGCCACTCTCAATCATCTTTGAAGGTCATGGAAATCAGGGGGGAGCCCGGATGGCTGGAGAAAGGCAAACCAGCTAGTGAACCTCACTTTGCTCCCTGGGAAAATCATGAAACAAGTCCTCTTGAAACACATTTCTGGGTACATGGGGGAGAAGAAAGTGGTTAGCAACAGTCTGGATTGAACACGAGTAAGTCATGTCTGACCAATCTGATTGCCTTCTGTGCTGCAATGACTGGATCTGTGGACAAATGGGAGAGCAATGGCTGACATTTACCTCAACTTTAGCAAGGCTTTATACACCGTCTCCTACAGTATTCTTGCATCCAAATTAGGATGTTAAGGTCTGGATGGGTGAACAACAAGATAAGTAAATAACTGGTTGGATGATTAGGCTCAGAGGATAGTGATTAATGGGATGTACGCTACCCATGTGTTCACTACCCACCCAGATGCTGGTGGCTAGTGCAGTACTCCGGGGGTCAATCCTGGGACCTATCCTGTTTGACATCTTTATAAACAACCTAGAGGAGGTGATGAAGGGCACACTGGCAAGTTTGCAGATAACACCAAACTTGGCAGTGGTGGGAAGGAGGAGGATGATCCTCCCTTAAGCAGGAGAGCCCTGCTTGAGGGCATAGCTGCCATTCATGGGGGCCTACACAGACTGGAGGAATGAATGGGCAGACAACAACCTTATGAAATTCAAGAGGTACAAATCCAAAGTCCTTCCACTGGGAAGGAAGGGACCCAGCAACAAGACAGAGCACTGACTGGCTCCCTGACTGGCTGGGAGGCAGCTCTGCTGAGAAGAACCTGAGGATTGTGATGAGCAGTGAGCTGAACATGACCCAGCTGCATGCTCAGCAGAAAAAAGTGGCCAACAGCATCCTGGGCTGTACGAAAAGAAGCACATCCAGTAGATTTACATGCTCAGTAGACTGACATGCCCACTGCTCAGTACTCATTAGATCACATCTAGGTACTGTGTCCAGTTTTAGACTCCTCAATACAGGAAAGATGTTGATAACGTGAAGCAACTTCAGCGGAGAGCCACCAAGATGGTTGGGGGCTGGAATGCTTTCTCTATGAG
Source organism: Limosa lapponica baueri (assembly GCA_002844005.1). Taxonomy (NCBI): domain Eukaryota; kingdom Metazoa; phylum Chordata; class Aves; order Charadriiformes; family Scolopacidae; genus Limosa; species Limosa lapponica. The sequence goes on from KZ506604.1 coordinate 126,280, forward strand.
GAGAAGCTGACAAATCAGGTCTTGTTCAGCCTGGAGAAGGTATGACTTCAGGGGGAACCTAACGGCAGCCAGATAGTACCTACAAGGGGCTTATCAAGAAGATGAAGCCAGGCTCTTCACGGCAGTGCATGGTGAGAGGCCAAGACACAATGGGCATAAATTGAAACAAGAGAGGTTCAGACTGGTTATAAGGAAAAGCTTTTTCCCTCATGAGGACAGTCAAGCAGGGGAACCCATTGCTCACAAAGGCTGTGCAGTCTCCAGCCTTGGAGATTTCCAACAACCAACTAGTTAAAACCCTGAGCTACCTGGTCTGATTCCATAGCTACCCCTGTTATGAGCAGGAGATTGGACTAGAGACCTTATGTATTACCATATGATTGTCTGAACATAGAATCATAGATTCATAGAATTGTCTAGGTTGGAAGGGATGTTTAAGATCATCTAGTCCAACCATCAACCTAACTCTGATGAAAACCATCACTAAACCATGTCTCTAAGCACTATGACCACCCATCTTTTAAATACCTCCAGGGATGGTGCCTCAACCAGTCTAGCCTCTGCAGTATCATAAATCCTGAAGACTGCTGTGACTTCTTTCTTTCCGTTGTCTTTTTAAATAATGAGAACACTTTGATAGCCCTTGCATGAAAATGAAAGGAAGAAGCCAGGTCTCAGTATGTGAAACCATCCTACGCCCTTTAGAGCCATGTCACAAACTAGTTTCCCAGACACCCAGCTTGCTAAATGTGAAGGGAAATGTGAAGTTAAGCATTCCCAACGAGACAATAAACAGCTGCTGTATCTACAACAAGAAAGGTAAAACAAATAATTTGCAGGTTTTTATTGCAGTGTTATTAATACTTTTATTTCACTTGCAATAAAATTGCTAATATCAGCAAAATTTATTCTAGATAATAAGACTATGCAAATATCTTTATAAATCAAGTGTAGTGCTTGTATTCCTGGCAGTTGGCCAGTATAGCCCTCTGTGTAAACAAGTTTGGCTACTTCTATATTAACCACTGATGGTCATGCCTCTCTCCTGGGCTATCAAGCTAGACGATTACCCTTGACTGTATGTTCCTCTGTGTGAGACAAAGTCTAGCAATGGAGCTGCATTTACAGGCAATAGAATATGTAAATGGAATGCACTGCAATTAAATAAATGTCCATTCTTCTGAGCAAGGTCCATTTAGGAATGTCCTGCTGGCTTTAGAAAAGGATTGTAGTTCATAGGTTCCTGACTGAAACAATAAACAAGCCGTGTGAGTGGTAAAGTTAGCTGGAGGAACAAACATAAAAGATTCTTTCAATGACATAAATTAGGACTTCGAATTATCTCGACAATTTACATAACATTTGTTGTGCATGAATCCATTGCCTGTGGTATTTAATATTGCATGTATGATTTGGCAGATCCAGAGCAATTTTACAGTGAAGCAAGGACACAACAGATGACAACTCTCCAGGAAGCAAAAGAAGGTGATAGCTGTATTCACATATTGCAGATGCAGTGAAATGGATCTTGGTTTTAGCAATTTTTATTTATCTGCATGTGGGATTGTTTTGCCTGTTTTGCAGATTTTGGGTTGGAGTTTTTATCTTGTTTTTGTTTTGTACACAGGTCACTATTTTGTAAGTAAGAACCTAATATTTGTAACATACTGAGTGCACCACTTCAAGTTTTGGAGTATAGTGACGATTGCTTCCTGTAACAGAGCAATAGTAACAAGGAGCAATTTGAGACACTGATACTGTTCAAATCAAAATAGAAAAGGTGATACCCTTACAGATAAAAGGGCCTGCAAAAATGTATGTGTGTTTTGTCCATGTAATTGTAACTCTCTTCATTCACTATGACAGATTCCGAATACTTAAACTGGGGAACATGCCCAATCACCCTACACGGAAACCTGTGGTTAGAAAAGAGCCTTGCCAGAGAGCATTTCAGAGCTTTCATACCACCCTGCTATATCTTTGCCAAGAGGACTCAAGGAAGCACTTCAGCAAGTGAAAGACTTGCAAAAGGTACCCTTTGATGATAGGCACATTACAGATATAATTCTTGCTCTGTGTAGTCATCAAAAAACATTTCAAGCACTGAGATCTATAGTTCTGCTTTCTGCTACATCTAGTGCCATCGGCACAACGCACCCAAAAAATTAGAAAACAAAACCCCAAACTAAACAGCTTCCTCCAGAGGATTGGGGTCAAGAACTTTATTGTTGCCAAATTGCAAATTTGTCCTGACTGCAGGGTAGCAGGGGGAAAAAAGCTCTATATGCAACCTATCCATCTAATACATAGATGGAGATATGACTTCTGGAAGTCCCAGAAGGTGTGGATGTGGCGTACAAGCATGTACTGTCCCTTTTGAGCATTGCTTGTCATCAGTGATAACAGGGTTAGTTAAACACACTCCGCTGAAGAAATAAACAGCATTTCCTATTCAAGTGCCTGAGCAGCACGCAGCCAGTCATATTAGTGCTGAAGAGTCTAAGGTTTAATTTCTAGGAAGGTTGTCTGTATAACAGCAGCTATGTCAGTGGAGCAATTTCTAGTTTACACAACAAAATATCCTTGAACTATTAAGCTGCGGGCAAAGACTGCAGATCAAAATTAATTACAAGTGTGTCTTGGCTGCACAGAGACAGAAATGCTGCAGCCCAGCAGAGACGCAAGAAAAGCCATCCAGGGCACTGGTGAGCATTTAACAGGAGTTTATATGTTGAAATGCATGGAGTACATCACTGGGAGCGACAGCATCTAGCAGCTTTCCCCTTAATTTGGGGTACTTCTGTTACTGACACCGAAATAAATGTTTCACTTCTGGATTTTTTTGAACATAAAATTATAGTGCATTTTCACAGGTGAGGATGAATACTACCTTTTTGGATTTAGCCATCTTATTCCAGGCTACAAATAAATTCACCTTGTCATTGTGAATATCCCTTGCCCTCCTCCCACCTCCAACTATTTATTCAACCATGACAACATTATGGGATAGCATTATCAAATGACTGGGATAAATTTCACTGTAATTTACCTTGGCACAGCCTTTTAAGTGAAAGCATTTGCTATTACAGACCCTGGTAATGGCACCCCTAGGTACAATACCCTATTCCTGAAGATCTGTGTTAAACACTATGAATTCCAAAATAGTTACCTCCTCTGACACAAAATCATTAAGCTGAGTAGGCTGACTTAATTAGACTTAAATGTCATCAGTGATTCACTCTGTTTTAATAAACTCATCTGTTTTCATGTCACTTCTGTAATTTATGCCATAAAAAGCCAGTCATGTTGTTCCAATGCCTCAGGAACAGAGTTAGAAACTATTTGAAAACCTTTCAGGGATACCTTCTCAAAGGTTTCATGCCACTGTAACAGATGCAAACAGTGTCTGTGAAGGTAGAGCCTTTTTCAGGGGAAGGCATCACAGAGAGCTTTGTGGCTGCTAGAAAATTTAGACCAACGACGTAAAAAAAAAGAACACAAGTGCACTAGAGGAGGAGCTCTGTTGAGAAATCTGCTTCGCTACAGAGCTCTGAAAGTGAGTACAGTAAGAAGCAGAAAACATAAGGGAATGGGTGTTTATGGGAAAATTATTCCAAAATGGTAAGTCTCAAGATTTGCCTGGCAGCTTAGCAGGTTCACTGTCTTCCCTAATTCTTTTGGAAAGAAGTGCCAGAGCTGTGGGTCAGAGTCAAAGAACAAGCTTTCTTCAATGCATATACTCTGTTCACCCTGATCTTTCATTATACATAGGCATTAGAGTTGCCTTAGGAAATCTGTGTAAAGCTATTACATGCATTCAGTCCACTGGCAATTTAAAAGTTAATATATGACTGACTTACTGATATACTCCAAGTACACTTGTACCTGTGGGAGAGCAGGAAAGAAGCTGTGGTAAGGATTTCATTTCTGTGCATTGAACTAAGTAGTGCACAGAAAACCATCCTAAGGGGAATTTAAGCACTCTGCAGTGGAACTGCATGTGATAACCTCCAATGCACAACTCCTATGAACATGTTCTTGGGCCCTCCCCATGTTCTGACTAAAATCAGAAAGCATCATTTTTATGAGAACAGAGTACGAAAAAAAGAGAAATAGTATTCTCTAGAGATATTCCCCTTTGATGATTCAGGGGACAGAATGTATATAAACAACTACAGGTTACCTAAGTTTCATAAGGTTGGCACTTAATGCTGTGATGGATCCCATCTAGGAAGTCTAGGAATTTACCAGACAGGAAGCCTGCCCCAATCTACTTCAAAGCACAGTTGGGAGTAAACAGGTATGCTAATGAAGAAATTACATATGCTACTCATTTACCAGCTCCCAGAAGAGTCTTAATAGCAGAAGTTGATTACACATGCAGCAGTGAGAAGGTCCTATACCTGATTAAACACATTTGTGGGTGCAGCACTCATTTCTGTGCTAGAAGCAAACAGGACAGGCAATATATAGCTAAAACGGATTGTAATGCATCTTCTGGTCAGATTAACAGGACCAAACGCTCACCTTGGTTGCTGGTATTTCTAATAAGAGACTGAAAGACACTACTTGACATCATCTGCAATTAAAGACAAAAAAAACACAATTAAATGAACATACAAATACCCTAGGTATATTTTGTTTGTTTGTTCTTTTTCCTCTACAAATACGAAACAGATTTGTGTGCATGAGTTAGTGATGATTGGATATTGCTGAAACTGTGTTTGCTTTCCATTTTGTCTGAAGCAGCTCCACTGGAACCAGGTTTGTTTGTTTATTTACCTGGTGTCTCTACAACTAGTCTCTGACACTCAGTTATCAGGGATTCATGCTCACGTCTCTTATTAGAAACTCCATTCTCCTAATCATTGCTGTAAGCAGGACAACACAAGAAGTGATTTTGCCTCCAGGCTATTTCAGCTGGGTCTGGTATAAGCCATGTTTTATTACAACCTGTAAGACTGGGATCTCTTTGATTGTCCTTCCCAAGACTTAGAGTTTCTATTTCTTCTTTTTTTTTTGTTTTTCACTTTCACATACACTCACACTCAGAGGGTACATTTAAAGGAATATGTTGATCCTAATGACCTCTCAAAATTTATCCTGGGGCTAATCAGAGGCTTGCTGTGTTGTGCTGGCTAAATCTATCATGGTATTGAATAATTCACAGCCTGCCTTAAAGGCTCCAGACTAGGTGATTTACCCCATATTAATGTGATGCTTTTGCATTTTAATAGGGTTATGTTAATGTTTTACAAAATGATAAAGCATGCTTCTGAACTCTCCAGTGACAAGGGATGATGGTATGAACCACATAATTCTAGCAAAGGACAGCCAATAACATCAGATTTATGAGTGTTGCTACAGCATCTGTCATAAGCTTGGGCCAGACCAAACCATTTCGTTGTGTCTTACCCCTATTCTGATTGCACAAGTGGCTTTTCCCAACCTGTCTGACACTTTAATGAAAGTAGTCAGGCATAAGAGAAAAGGTAGGGCATTCCGAAAGTAGAACTAAGCTTTCCAAAACTGTTTTAGTGCAGAGGTTTTATATCCCTTTGAGAAAAGAGCTAGAAGAGAACAAAAGGGATTTCATCACTCCCAGGCTGGAATTTCAGAAAGCAGCGCTCATGAGTGGGGTCATATTTTTCCATTTGAGAGGGAGACAGCCTGTCAGCAGAGCTCAATGTGTTAGGCACATGTTGGGTGTTGAGAATTGTAAAATGCAGGCCAGGTCATGTGAACACTCAGATGCCTTCCCCCCAGCTGTACTGCACCTTTCTATCTGAGCTGCTCAACAGGTCACATGTGTGCTTTTACTAGCCTCTCAAGAGAACAAATAAATGGCACTTAAAATCTTAAAATCTGCTTATGTGCTTGCTGTGAGAAGAGGGAACCTAAATGTCTCTTCAATATCTGCTTTATATACTTCACTGGTAATGATCTCCTTGTACCTACACAGGATGGAAACAAAAGGGCAAATACTTCAGCCCTGGACCTTCTGGTAGATGGCAAGGTAGCAAATGAACTTCAGTTCTGCTAAATGCAGCCTAATACGTATGGGAAGGAGGGAGAAGCTGAACTGCTTACCCATCTGACATTGGTCAACTCAAGCTTTTGAGAATGGGGCTTGCTGGCAGTTTGCATAAAAGATGGTGGCTCTCCATCTTCATCCAAGGAAAGGTGAGAGAAGATGGAAAAAAAAAAAGACAAAATGGGAATAGGGACTGGACAACAGTACAGAAACATAACATAAAACAGAGTGTGAGGGATTATCTGGATTGCAGTCTGAAGTATTATTTCCAATCACTGATAGGCAAAAAATTGCATTTACTGATTTAAAAAATAATTTTTTGTTTCAAAAATCAAAAAATTATACACTTTTGTGTGATTTTGTGTTTCATAATTCTTCTGAAAGGAAGAAGAGGGCAGCATTTAACAGAATAAGCCACCTAGAAATGCTAAGATCTCGGAAGCTCAGGTGCTCACCTAGCAAACAGAAAATTATTTTTTAGTTTGTGTTTCCTGGCTTGCAGCAGAGACCCAAACTTTCATTTTACATACCCCAACCCAGCTCCTCAAATGCCAAGATATAGAAGCCATCCCTAGCATAATGAATATGCAATGCACTATGGAACATCTGCTGTTGGTTTTTAAATGGACTGCGAGCAATTATGGAACTCACCTGGGATATAAGAGACCCAGGTTTTCATTCAGTGTTAATTTAGACAACCATGGTAGCCTCTGGCTTACTGGCTGTTCTGGGGTGGGGCTGCTTGTTTCCAGAAAATTCATTCTGCACCTGAGAGATTTTCATGACAGCTGGAATGTTTTGTTAAGACATGTCAACGTTTACAGCAGCAGCAAAAATGTCCACCAGTTCTTCTGGACCCTTCTAAAAAGATATTACAGAATTCTTTTCACACCACATGCAATTTAACTGTGGAGGCTGTGGCTACAGTTCAAAAACCAATGATATAAAAAGTGACTGAACATTTAAAAGGATAACAATGCCATCTGGAATTTAAATGACTGCTATTAATACACAAGCTGGAAGAAACACTAAACTGCATGCTTGAGAGTTTAAGCCAATCTTTGCTACCAGGTATTAGAAGGAGATCTACTGCAGATAATCCCATCACTGCCTAATTTAGGGTTTCAAGAATCTGCATTTGAGCATCTGCTGTGGTTGCACGGGAAACTGAAGTATGAGGCCGTGTTGGTATGTATGTTCTTCTATATGTATAGCATATGCAAAACTTAAAAACAAGCTGTGCATCTTCAGAACTGTAGTGAATTGTCATGCATATGGGTAATTGAGAATGTTATTACATATATGCCCGAGATTAAATACCTACATTTGAAAATGTTGGCCATAATATACATCTGTCAGTGTAATCAAGTGCCCATAGGACCATTCAGGTTCTATGCCATGCTGAATCATAGAAAAGAACCAAAACCAGCCTCAACAGAGGTGCTATTCCATCTCCCAAGCTCTCAGGAGCTGTGTACAACATTCCTGATGAATGTAGTCTAATCAACTCTTTAAAACTTCCAAAACAAGCAACTGCATAACAACGTTAGGCAGTCCATTTTCAGTGCTTCATAACTTCAGTGCTGGAAAGTTTTACCCTATGTCCAGTTTACATCTCTCTGACTGTAATTCAAGCCTATCAGTTATATTCACAAAAGATACGGAGAGCAGATTACTGCAGCAGCCTTTATGTCTCCTCTCCTCTCCTCTCCTCTCATCTATTCTCCAGTTTCTCACTAGACCCTCTTAGTGCTGTGCTATCTGCAAATGGAATAAATACAGTTTCTAGCCTGCTGTGGAGGTCCAC
>KZ506604.1:136885-159275 GCA_002844005.1 Limosa lapponica baueri
CTTTTTCTTTCTGAAGCAGCCTTTTATGTACTTGAAGACTGTTAATTCAACTCTGTTCAGCCTTCTGTTTTTTAACTCTCAGCAGTAACAATTCACTCAGTCTTTCTTTGAAGGTCATATATTGTAGACTTCTGCTCATCCTCATTGCTGTTCGCCAATATACACCCAAAGTGCTCATTTTTTTCTTGAAGTGCAACGCTGTCTTCTTGACCTAGCAGGAATATTGCAGCATACTGTTAAACATAGAAGGTTACCAGAAAGCTGATAAAAGACATCCTGTTAAAAAGTTGAGCAGCAAATAAAAGGCTAAAGGAATGACAGGCCATAGCAATGCCTAGAGCACAGTTTGCTAACGTTAACATAATAATAAGGGCATGCTTGTGTGAGAACTGGCAGGTAAACATCCTGTCTGCTATCAACAATTTCAAAAGTCCTGGGGGCAGTAAAGATAAGAAACCAACACTCCCATCCCAAAAGCAGGCTCCAGCCAATTCACGTAGGTCTCATCTCTCCAGTGCTGCATCAGTTCAGTACCCAGTATAATGAAATGAGTCATCCTGTCAGCTCTTCCTACTCCTAATGCTGTCAGAAAATTGCAACAGCTTAAGTAGCTCAGGAAAAGGTCTCCTTCTGCTGTTTCCTAAACTTAAACCACTTAGAATCCATGTGTTATGGAACAAGAGTACAAACTGAAGGCTTCCTAGCAATATTTCAGGTAATAACAGAGGGAATGACTGTTATTTCCCAGAGAGGAAAATGTGAAACAAGTTTAACGAGATCAAACGAGCCTGGAGAGGGTTAATAAAAGCCACTCCAGAGAGATTGCAAGTAATTTTATAAAGAACATTGTTGATTGCATGCCTACTGGACAAGTTAATACAGTGAAAGATGTCTGAGGAGAGGAAATGAACAGAAGATTGAGACTGGTTTGTACACATTTGAAAAAAAACTGTCACAGTGAAAACCAGCATGCCAGTCTGCTTTCAAATATGTAATCAGCGCATTTTGGTTTGTTGATGATAGAGAGGTAAGTGAATAGCCGCGTTCAGGTTAGCACAAGTGACTGTGAAGTGATTAATACTTAAGATACCTGAGGCAGAGTAACTAGAATTGCAAGATGTAATTAAGAAAATAAAGGGCATGAATACTAATGCTTTTTGCACCTGGTGAGAAAGAGCACATTGTTGACATGATGCGATAGCTACAGATGGTAACTGAAGTGGGAACTGCGTGAGAGGTAGTGACAAAATAGAAGGATTTGTAAGACTATTCTGAAGAAGTCCTGATTTTCAAAGGTGCTTTCAAGTCAGGAGTACACAACCTTATAAGTCAATTGGAGAAGATGGGGGTTCAAATTTTGTTTGTTAATTACAAATACGCTAATGGGAACAAATGGGAACTTGCTAGTTATTTAATCAGTGTCACTGCTTTACTATAAGGGCTTACTTTAAGACTATATTGTGTAGTTCTCTTGTCTTAAAAATGAATTAGCAATAAGCTTTAACTTCTCTCATACTTCACAACTTAGGCAGATTTTTGTTGAAGTATAGATAAATAAATTGAAATGATAAGCACATTTAATTAGGAACTTAAATTGTCTGAGAAATTATATCCTAAGCTGCATAGAACATAAGCCAAAGACAAGGAAACAGTTCATGTGTAACACCTATGCAATGATGCAATGTATGTATCACTACCGAGTAACATCTGGGGTTCCCTATTCACTATGTCTCTAGGACTCCACTTCAATTTTGCTTGCCTTGCAGTTAACTATTATTTGATAACAAAAAATACATAAATGCCTACTTAGATGTTTATGTTAGCAGAAAAGCTTGTGATCTTTTTGCCATTTCAAAAAGATTAAGCAGCAACCTCAATCTAGTAGTAGCCACTCTTTCATGTCTGAGATTGGTGGCATTTACTGACAGTCTCTATACAGCAAACTGTCTAAAAAAAATTCCTGGTACAATGCAGTCATCTTCAGCAGTGCTTCCACCACAATCTGAATTAGCCACCCCCTCAATTATCTCCTGCATGTATTCTAGTGTCCGACAAGCAAGCAGCCCTGAAGCACATATCACAATCCATGCTTCCTCTTTCATTTTCCAAATAACATTTAGACCTAGGTATGACAGATTAGGATGTTGTGGATGTTCCCTTCTCAGGGAAGGGGTTACATGCTCAGAGGAGCAAAAATATCCATGTGAAATCATGAAACTTGAATCCATTTTTTCCTGAAAAGTGAATATTTTGGTATTTTCATGGACGACCTGCTTCTTCACACAGGATTCTTAATACCAGTCTCTCAGCACTGACCACGCAGCAAGTCATGGTCCCATTTGTTCCTGGCTGCAGAGCACATACCATCTCAGGGGCAAGAAACATGTACTTCTTGGAAAAACATCCTTTGGGCGTGCAATGGATGCTCTACATCTGCAGCACTTCTAACCACCTATCATAAATTAAGCTTTTGTGTTTGTACCTATGGGAAGATCTTATCTACACCGCATGCTCCACTGTGGAGGCAGAAACTAACCTGTAGAGTCTAACCTATTCTCAGTAAATCAAAATGGCAGCATTCAGCTTTATTTCTTTTACAAATCAGAATTAAATAAGTTTTCCTGCAGCAAAACCAAGCAAAGATGTCAAAGTAAGGAAATAGTGTATGACTTTTTGATCTGCTACGCTATGTGACTGGGGAAATAAGAGGGGAATTTCAGGAAACAAAGGCTAAGATAAAGGAAATCAGAGAGCAAATGAATGTCAGTATTTTTTGGCTTATTTCAATATGGGAATTTAAATTGATGACTTCCTGGGCTGCAGATTAAAAGGTTACAGAGGATGCAGATAATCTTTCATGCAGAGCATGTTGGAGGCTTGGAATTCACTCTCCATTATTTGACATAGCAGCTTTAATCCTCATGTTAGCTCTTGGGAACTATCTGACCAAAGGTAAATAGCCAGCTTGCCTCTTAATGGGCATCTGGATAACAATTTACAGTAACCTTATGTTCGTGTGGAAGGATGCTGCTTAAAATATGTATGCTATGTTCTGGACGGGACACTGGAGCAGATTTAAATAAGTTTTACTGAATGAAATTAAACAAATGTTCTTAGCAAACTATTAAATTAGTTAAATAAGTTCAGCATAATCAGATAACTTTCCTAATCAATCATATACTATAAATTATTTTTCTTCTTAGCCAAATCTGCATTTATATGTTCCAGATACCAACCTCAGCAGTAAATAGGTACCATATACCCACTACATAAATGACCATTTTAATTTTGCACGTATCAAAATATTTTTCCAATATTTTTAGACTACTCTAGTGCCAACTTTTCTTAACAGATACTTATTTCTTACAAGAAATGCTTTCTTGTATGTAAGAATATGACTTACCATATAACTGCTGTAAACTATTATAAACATCAAAAAAACATATAGTCCCCACTTTTTCAAAATTAGCTCTTAAGATGACACTATTCATAAAGACCTTCAATATTGGATCTCCATTCAGACTCAATAAATAAATTAAAATCTTATTCTCAATCTGCCACCATTACTAGTAAAGAAACAAAAACTGGGTGGTAAATCAGTGAACCATATTGGTGTCTTTTCCATAGGAAATACAAAAACATATCTTGATTTTTCTAAATCACTGTTAGTTACAGTATGGCTGTAGTTGTGTGGCTTGCAGTACTAGAAAAATAAAAACTTTAGGTTTTGCCTAACAAGGTGATTTACCCAACAATTATACGTGGATTAGAAAGGAAAGCCCTTGGTTTTCTCCCTTTTCTCGTGGATATATAGATCCTTCCCTTGACACTGTCTGGTCAGTATGCGTTGGATTCAAGTGGTCTCCACTCATTTTATCTGGACAGCAGTGGCCCCAAGAACTAAGATGCTCATAAACCCTCTGTTAGGAGCGTATTATACCACTAGATTTATAAGCAAGACTTGAAACTGTTTTGTATTTAAAAATGAAAGTACAGAGCAGCCACTAGTTAGCTGAAACCAGAAAGGTTTTTCACCAAGCAACATTCATAGCATAATCCCCACTGACTTCAGGAAGACGAAATTCAGTAGGGACATAGTAAGAGATATCAGAAATCTGTATTTACAGCCAAACACACTTAAATTATATTCTTGTTGCCTTTATAGTAGGAATCAAGTAAGCAAAGATAGAAACTGTGTGGGTAAAAATATTCCTATGAAACCAAAAGTCGGTGGCTATGATTCATAAGCACTAACTAATCACTTCTTTAACCTGTATGCCTTTTTAAGGACTAAGGTTAACAATAGTTTCTAGTGTTTCTTGCTTCCTATTCTTTCACCAGATTAGCAACTGCAAAACATCTCTCTCATTTTAATTGGCCAAAAAGGAAAGCATGAAGATTGATCACCAAATACTTTTTCCAGACTTTAAGATAAGTAGGGTTAAGAGACAGAAGGAAAATTAACTAAGAGGAGGTGGAGTATAAAGCGGTGTTTAATGCCTTCAGCATTATTTCCTTTAGCAGTGAATGCTAAGTGATGCTTCAAACTGAGATCACAGCTGAGCAGACAGAAAAGGAAAATATCATTTTGTCTGTGAAGTTCTCAGACAGATGAACCTGTCAAGAGGTAGAGAAATAGGTCACATGAAAGTTAATGGAAAGTAATAAATGAAATACAATGTGCCACAATGCTTCATCTCAATTAAAAGTTCACATGCTGAATGCCATTTAAATTGACAGATAACTAGCTCTTATCAGCCTGCTTATTTGTAGTCTTTGCATTTATAAAGGCTGTTGTTTATTCCACTGGGTAGGCTCTGGAATCCTCCTGTTGCATTTCTTAGTCAAGAATAATTGAAATGTAAAGTAGTGAAATGCCAGGATTCATAGGAAAATGTTTCATGGGAGAATGTTTCTTTATTACAAGATGTTCAGGTGCTTCAAAATGAACTGATGTTAGAGAAAGACTGGATTTTTCCTTCTAGCAGTGTCCAGCATTCTTCTTTGACCACAGCAGTGTCATCACTTCAAGAGGCAGCTCCAACACCCCTTTTTAGCAGCTCAAGACAAAAAAGAGTGGTTTGGAAGGTAATATAGGGAACATGTCATACCTGCATGACATGATGCACTGCTGCACCCCAGCTTCCCACACACAGGTGTGATGAGAATAATGAACTTCCTGAAAGGGTTTTAATATGCCAATTGGTGGGTTACAGCTTTATCCTTGCATTACTCTGATGCAAGAGATGGGTAATAGTTTATAGAGATGACTTGAGCCACTTGTAGATGAGACAAAGCCTTGTAGCTTTATATGGGAGGGATTACTTAAAGCTGAAGGTGAGACACAGAAAGATACCCTAGTTACTACTAAAACTGGGAACATGACTGCAGCATGCTGAGGAGAAAAAAAGTTAGACATTGTAAGAATGCACTTTTTGAGTTGTATGTGAACTCTCTCTCCAGGTCAGGTGTCTGACTTAAAGCTCCATTTCTAAGTACTTCATCCCTTTTCTTAGGATAAGGACTTTACAAAAATCACTTGTCTCAGGGTGATAGTGGGACACATTGTCTACATAATCACTTCTTAGTTCCTTGCTCAGGAAATGAGAGCTCTGGTGTGTAGCCCTCCTTCAGTGACAGGATCTCAACCATATTTCCTCCAACTCCACAGTAAATGCCTGCACTGTATAAGAGTTGCGGAGCATCTTTTACTTCCCATGTTGTGCCACTGAGCTGCCTAGACTGCCAGAGACAAGAGGGAGCCTGACATTGCAGGAATGGTCCAACACTACAAGGTGGTAGGGATGAGTATGGATCTTTTTTTTGTGATGCTAGAGTGCCACAAGCACACCAAATACAACAGAAACACACAGGGTGTTTGGCAGCTTTACTGACTGAGAGCAGAGCTGAGACAGGTATTAACCACTTCCTTGCTCAGACTGGGAGACTAGCATGCATGTGAAGAAGCTTAAATGGGGGCACCAAACAATACCACTGCCAAAGTGTTAATGAGATGTTGCATTTAGGCAAAGATGTTTCTTAGTCAAACTGATTATGTTTTAGCTCCTTCTCCCAGGGCTTTTTTTTTTTATTAATCATAGCCCTGACAGAGTAGTGATTTTGGAACAAAGACTGCACCAAATCTACAAGTGCACAGGTGTTCCAGGCGTGGTGGGAGGCTGGACTACATGGGAGACATTCAGCGTAGCCTTATCTGTGGGGACACAGTGCATCTCAGCAAAAAGAAACACAAGAGATTCACCGGTGAAAGAAACAATCTCATAGTGCTGGCTCCAGTTTACAACAGATCGAAGATCTGCACTGCTCTGACAGTCAGGCTGGCAAATATCAAAGCCAAGAACAGGGGAAAAAAACTCTTACAACTTGTATAGTTGCACAAGTATGCAGACATCTTTTCAGAAAGGTTACAAATGAAAAGAAGAACTGTTCATCCCTAGTTTACCAACATGTAAATGCGCGCTGCTACCATGCAAATCAAAATATGTGTGTCCATGATTTAAAAAAAAATCATACCTGTGTCTGAAGGTTTGATTCTGAATTAGCTGCTTACATTTAACTCCCCAAGCTATATATGTTCTAAGGACCTGAGCACGAAGGATTTTGCACTGAATTCTTGCAGATTCTTATTTGTTCAGTAGAGTTGAGAAATCAAGCACTTTGGGTAGCTGTTTCCTCTCCTCACCCAAAGCCCTGGGCCTATTCTGATGTCAAAAGCCTGAAAAAGAATGCATAAGGGTTATTTTTAAAATGCTTCTACGTGGAATTTGTACTCAGTTAATATTAAAGTACTGCCTACAATGCATGTAATAAAATGGGAACATGCTTTGGAAAGCCCTGATTGAATGTGCATGTCAGCTGCTGCTCTGCTGGCCTAATGCAATTTGATTTTGATATAATGTAATGGAGCACAGTGATGAAAAACAGCAATTCTAATAAGGGTCCTCTTTTCCTTTCACAGCTTATTTATTTTTGGTTGCTGAAGCAGGTGGCTCTCTATCCCTGTCTCTTCCAGAGCATGTAATCTCAAAATAATTAGCTAAGGTGACTTTTCTTTGTGTCATAATTAAATGAAATCTAAGTAACAGACTACATTTTTAGATTGCAAAACCATAGGTGCAAATTTTCAACTAGTATATAGTTGAATTGGCAGCAAGGACGTCAGCTGAACAAAAGAAAAACCTACAGCAGCAACAACTTTACTCACAGGAAAGCAATGGACTAACGGGACCCAACTGCCCTGTAGGTGCTCAGAAGAGATCTGGCTGCATTCCATGCTGTTTCAGTCGCCTGCTCTTTAGCATTGAGGCAAATCAGACTGTGCTGTGACTTGCATAAGGTGGATTGATGTTCAAAAAAGAATTGTATGAAGCTACCAAATTAATTTCTGTCTGACTCTGGTTTTGAATGCAGGTTTCCAGGGTGAAAGGCTAATGCATTAACTCATCACATCAAGCACATCTCATTATGCAAAAGTTAATGTTAATACACTCCATTTCCTACATTTTTAAGGATCTGATGCTTTCAGGGACTTTATTTTCTCCTCATGCTAATTGTACTACCTGCATCTTTTACCTAATTTAACATGTAGTTTCTGTCAAAAAATTCCTTTGAACAAAACAACAATCAGGCTTTCATGAAATCACAGATCATCTAAGAAGCAAGGAAAGTAAGCTGTGGTGGAACAGAAGAGGATGCTATTCTCAGTCCCTGTGGGCAGCAAAGCTAAGCAAATGAGAGTTACCCACTGAATTAAGTACATTCACTCTTGGAAGAAAAATGCTTTTTCACTTTAGAAGTGTATGCAATTATCCTCTTTCTCTCCCAGCCACATGCATACACATCTGGCAACAATTCTGGCCTTTACAGGATGCTTTTTATGTCACTGTGGGGAAAAAAAAATTTAAAAAAAGCTGTAAATATTCTGTACAAGCACCCCCAGCACAAAATCCACCAGCTAATCCACCAGCACAGAGAATAGTCTGTGACACTCTAGTCTCAAGGACTTTAAAGGATGTATCCAAGGCCATACCAATGCCCAACAATTACGTTGTGCTGAACCAACTGAGATGGTTGTCAGCGGTAACTTCTTTTCCCATCCTGCACAGGGATGTAGGATGAAGCGTAGAGAACCTTGAACAAGTCTGTTGCTGACATTTAAGTAAATTAATGATGTACTCTGTATACAAACAAGAGAAGCTGATGTTTCAGCAGTGATGGGCCTGATTAGTTTTTAATGATGATGAAGCCAGCACTTTAATGGTTTGTGTGGAGCTTTTAAAGCCAAATTTTCAGTGAGCCTGTTCATGTGGAAACATAACACTTTTATTGGTATATTCAGCTACGTGAAGGTATGTAGATACTGGCTAAATCTAAATTGTGTGTCAAACACATGCTCCTGATTGTCCCAACAGGGAGCAAATGTGAGTCCCTTCATGCCTACACACCTGTCTCCTTCCCAAATAAACCACAAATATGAAGATGGACAGGCAATAGTGTGCATCTGGGTCTTTCCTGGACACGTCACAAAATGTCTAGCAGTTTTATACATAGGAGCCGAGAAGTGCCTCTGGCTCAGTTAATTTAGACATAGTCACTGCCATTTTCCTGTCTGCTGTGCTTCCTAAGAAGGGGAGTTTTGTCCTGTGATGGTAGCTATCAGGGAGCCGCTATTTTATGAGAGCAACTGATGCAACGTATTAGGAGAGCAATTTAAAATGGATACATTACTGTTACTCTTTCTTGATTTGTTGCTTTTCTAGATCTTGATACTGTCAGTCTGAAAAAGAGTGGATACTTCTTGTGTACAGAAAAAAAAAAAATCTATTTCCATATAGTAAAGGGAAAGTGGGAATGGTCAACTCTGCCTGGTAGCTTAAAGAAACTCATTGAAATTCAGATTATTTTATGATGCTGTGAAGATGTGGTATTAGAAAAGCATTAGTCTTGACCAAGACTACAGAGAATCGATTCACATGTCATTCTTAGAGCTTAAGTGACTATTAAAATGCAGATAATTTGTCTGAGTTGGTGAAGTAATCTCAAATCCTCAAAGGGGAGTTGTTAAGCCAATTAAGGGGACAGGTGTAAGTTGCTCAAAAGCCAACAGAAAGATAATGTTGTTCTCTTAATTCTCTTGCCACTCAAGTGTTGCTTGCAGCCCCTCAAAATTGGCACAGACACAAAGAAATTTCATGATCTACCATTAATATACTATTTGTGCTTATTTTTATTAAATGGCAGGTGATAATGTGGGATTTTAGAGTTTTATTTCTTTATTACATCAAATAAAGGTTCTGGAATCAGAAAATTGCCAATTTAGCTTCCTGTCTGAAGGTAGGTGAGAAATATTTTTTCTCTCCTACTTGAATACAAAAATCTCAAAATTGTTCCCATACTCCAAAAAAGACGTCTAAAAACTCACATTAAGACATTGCCATAGGGCAGAGACATGTTACAAGTCTGCTGTGATGCACTGTAACTAAAAAGATTTTTATGCGATCAACATACAGGTTTTCTCAAGCAGAACACCCATGAATGCTGACATAAGGATATTTAGTATTGTACTTGGAGACCGCTCCCACAGGGGGTTTTTGTTAGAAGCTGAGACAAAATGTATTTTGTAGGTAGTTAAATGTCCCTCTATTTTAAAGGCTGTTATAAAAAATGACACCTTTGGAATCAGAATCTTGCAATTTGTTCACCTCAGGTGAGGATAGTCGTATTTTACAAAATTCTAAAGTAACAAGAGCAATGAAACCTGATTTCCTAGGGATGTCTCTTGTGGATGGATTCGCTGGCACCTCACACAGCATCAGTTCCAGCTGATGCTCTTCCTGTTTGGAGTGCTTATAACATATAGACTCCTCTGTGCCTCATAAGGGTAGAGCTCATGCTACAATGGGCAGTCCCTTTACAAGGCTGCTGAAGCTGCCTCTTCTCTGCCCCCTGGAAATTGCATAGAACATAATACCTTTGAGACAACTACCTCTTCCAAATTTTGAATCATTCAGACAACTTTTGCTAAAGTCGTCAGGTGCAGATCAGACAGATACAGAGAGGGACACTGCGTAAGTCTTGTTTTCATCTGCAACTAGTAAAAAGGAGCTGCCATGCATGTCTCAGTAGGATTGTGACAGGACAAATCCAGCTCCATGTCCCTCTGGTCAGCTGCAGTGCACCTCTCACCAGCTCCTGACTGATGCTAGAGCAATGCCACAAGACACTTTATTACAGAGGATCCAAGGCAAGAAATGAAAGAAAAGAAGTATCCTTAGATCTGTTTAGTACCGTTCCCATTTCCCCTCTCCCTAGCAGTAGAAGCAAGGTTGCTAGCTGACACTGACTTGGTCTCACTCACAAACCCTGCAGGAGAAAACACTGATGTTTCGAACGGTGTTAGTTCATCCTGTTCTTTTCCAGCATATCATGTTACCTTCACAACTGAGAGAAGGATCCCTTTACTTTTCACATTGAGATACTAGGACAGACACAGCATTTAAAATGCAATATTAATTTGCATTGGTTGCAGATTGCAGTCCATTTAGTACATGGAGAGAATACTACCTGTGCGAGTAAATCACAAATGATGTGACAGATTTTTTTTAAGAGTACCATGTACCAATGTGTCCAAGTATTCTTCTTCTTTTACAGTGCATTAAAAGAAATTTTACCCTTGAACTGCTGAGAAAATAATTTATCCTGAGATTTTTAAAGCCTGATTCAGTCCTCTTAACATAATTTCCTGAGCTTTGAACTCATTGAGTCTTCTAATAGTGTCCTTAAATGAGAGAAGGAGGTAATTTTCTCTCTCACTGCCTTTAGGGAATCATCAATCATGCATCAGTCATAAGTGTTAGCAATTGCACCATGGCTGCCTTTTTTTTTTTCTTTTTTTTTTTTCTAAGGAAGCCTAATCATGCATGGAGAAAGTGCTGTAGAGTAAAAGTTTCCATTTATAAATTGCACAGTCTTTGTTCAGAATTGCTGTACCTCCTGCAAGGCAATTTTAGTATAAAGCCTTACAGTGATTCAGATTCCTAGCTACAATAATTTTTTTATAACCTTTCCTTCACTCACAGCCACAACACATTTCTGAAACAAGCAAATTCCATGGATGTTATAAGGACAGATTTATAAATGAGTTGCACTGTAATAGTGTCATAGAAGATGTGCTTATTAAGCCAAGGGACGATGTAAGTATTGAGCTATTTGAAAAGCCAAGATACTTTTATTTAAATCCTAAGAAATAGGCACCAAGATATTAAGAACTGGCTTGACTGAGCACTTACTCTCAAACATTTACGTATTCAGCTAATTTCAGTATTAAAACACTGTCAAATTAATATAGTGGTCTTGTCCACTTGCAAAGTGGATTAGATCACACAAAATGTGACGATCTTCATCTGAGCCCTCAGCTGACTTTTCCCACATTACAAAAATCAGTATTTGCTTTTCCAGAAAGAATTGCAATTGGCAGTAGGTGATTAGGAGGAATGAAGTCTGAATACTAACTGTTCCCAGTGGCAGTAAATGTACAGGAGGGAAAAATGAAAAAAATTTCTGAATCTCACTGTTTGTTGAAAATAAAAAGCATTTCCATATTAGACATTACTTCTTTCAGGAAAATAAATCAGAGATGGAATAAAATATCCCTGGTGCATTCCTGCTTATTTACAAACTTCTGTTTCCTGAATACACCGGTGCACAGCAAGAGACGACGTCTCTGCTCACCACTCCAAGGCCCCATAGCACAAAGTGCTTGTTCAGGATCACACTCCCAAGGACTGTTCTTTGCTTCTTTCATCCACTCTTTCCACTTTCTTCTTCTGTTACTTTCACACACTTTTCCATTCAAACAACACTCTCTGAACTTCTTTCACTCTTGTAATATACATTTCTAAATGGCCTTACATGAACCTTTGCTGTGGGCAGTTGCATGCCCATGTTTTGGCACGGGAGACACTAACATTGTTTCATAAAGACGCTTATTTGTTTTTAAATGCTTGTGAAAAAGGAACACATCTTTTCCCACTATGGTTTCATTATACTTTAAGCCAGTCTTTCATGAGGTAAATATAGTAGCAGCAGCAGGGAGCAGCCTACACTTGAGACTAGCAGTCTCACAGAAATACTGTGCAAATATGACTTCCTGCTTTCTCTTCTTTCATGCAAGACTTGAATAACTGGCACTGCCTCATGCCTGTCAAAAGACTGCTCTGTAAATCCATTCTGAGCAAAAGGGAAAATATAAGTAAAATGCACATGTTCACCAAGTCTGTTTTTTCACCTTTTGAACTCTAGAACAGCTTTTTAAAGCAATCAGCTCTAAGTGCAAACGATACCCTGCTGCCACTTCGCCTCCTTTCTCAAGAACCCATTTGCAAAGTATTATTTGTTTATTTCTCTCAGGACAGAAATAAGCATTAAACATGGGAAAGTTAATACACTTCATAATGATAAACTAGGGGTTTAAATGAGCATGAAAACTTGCTGAGGCAAAGCCTTTAAAATGATTTTAAAGCTCTAATAGGATCCCTTGCATGCATTTGAAACGTATATGCACACAAAGCACTGACCCAGGACATTGTCACTGCTGTTTCTATTATCATTATGACTTTGCAAGCTGTGCCTTACTAATGAGCACTCAGTGCAGTGCTTTACCTATTGTGGGAACCACCGTATCTTTGACATGTCCCCCCTTTTTCTGAGAACCATCCCCTAATTGATATGAAACTGCTGTGAAATAAGGTAATACTACATGTAACAGAAGCAGCCCGGAGTAGAAGATTTGCATATTGTCAAGACAGTCCAACAGAACACAGAGATAGCTGTGCTACCTGAATCACAGAATCACAGAATGGTAGAGGTTGGAAGGGACCTCTGGAGATCATCTAGTCCAACCCCCCTGCCAAAGCAGGTTCACCTAAAGCAGGCTGGACAGGAACGCATCCAGGTGGGTTTTGAATATCTTCAGAGAAGAAGACTCCACACCCTCTCTGGGCAGCCTATTCCAGTGCTCTGTCACCCTCAAAGTATAGAAGCTTTTCCTCATGTTCAGATGTCTACTGCTCTCCCCTCGTCTACCCAGGAAGTCATGCTATCATAGAAGGCTATCAGGTTGGTCAAGCATGATTTCCCCTTGGTCAATCCATGTTGACCACTCCCGATAACCGTCTGTTCCTCCACGTGCTTAGAGATGACATCCAGAATGACCAGCAGCAATCAGCACAGACCAAGTGTGGTACCTCCCCATGCAAAGAAGGGAGACATTGAATTAGCCCTGCCAGAATTAGGTAAGAAGACTCACCTCAGAGAGACAGAAAAAAAAAGAAGAGGTGAAGTTTCATTGCTTTTAAGCATGCAAATATTTGGTGTCCTTTTCCTTTGCAGCCAGCCATCCAATCATGCACATGGAGAGCACACACAAAAGTTTTCCTCCTTGCAGAAGAGAATGGAGAAGATACACTGGTCATTGTACCAGGCTGGCACTATGGAAGCACTGAGCCTGTCCAAGAGAGGAAGGTAAAGGATAATCAGCAAACACAGTATTGCTTGTGTAAACAGATACCACAAAACTGCACGTACACAGGGTAAACCTCATTTAAAGGTTAGATGAGGAAGTCCTGCAGCAGGTTTTGCCTCCTACATTATTGTTCATGATTCCACTTAATTCCTAGGGTCCCCAAGGACAGTACAGCTCCCATAGTTCTGTCTTTTCTCACCCCAGAGGCATATATGATGCAAAGCTGTATGCACAGACAGTCTGAGCTGGACTGCTCTTTCAGAGGCACAGGCCTTTTTATCTCCTGCAGCACTCTCAGTCTCCCACAGGATGGTTGATGCCACTGGCACTATTAATGCAGTACCTTGCCCGAATATGTGTCGCTTCCACGTGAGAGCACAAGTTAGAGAGGTTTCCTGGAAGGGTATCTGTAGAGACTCGCATGCCTCGTCCCATGGAAGGAAGCAATCTATTGCAGTACACAGACATGACGGGCTCCTTATCATGTACACCTTCTCAGATCTGGATCCTTTTTTCACAGAAGTTTCTCAGCTCTTCAAATCAAGACTTTGTAATTGACCCTGCCAGCCAGAATTGCAATACTTCAGGTTTCTTTCTTGTACCTTCAGGTTTTGTTTGGCTTCAGATTCATCTGTCAGGCAAACAAGGATGAAAAGAAAAATAATGTGAGCTGCTTAGCTGGAAATTTTATCCATTTAAAGCAAATCTTCAAATAGTTCTTAAAATGCAAGATTAGCTTTTCTTTTCTTCTGCTACATAGAAGCAGCCTCAGTGAGACAGTCACTATTGTCTATTTACAGAGCAGATTTTTCCCATTCTAATGTTTGTTTTAATGGCTGTTTCAAGTGCAGCACATAATCAGTGAGCAGTTAAATTTTGTGCCTGTTAGAGAGCTCTTCTGTGTTGAAATCCCACAGCATGTTCACTGCTAAGTAACATTTGGTTTCTAGCCTCTACCCAAACTGTGATATTCTTTGCTTTCCACATCCACGTTCTGGTCTCCATCATACATAAATCTTTCAAGTGGTCTACACATATAAATGCTAATTGACTACTGCCTAACCCAAAACTCATGAACGATTTCAATGCAAAAGCTTCCACTGACCTCATGGATCACAACTTTGATGAACAAAAAAGCCTCATAATGACAGACTCACCTGAAGAAAAGCTCTCTCTACTTAAGTGAAGTTAATTTCTTTTTTCCTAAAGCAATTATCTCTGAGTTCAACAAAAAGAACATTAGACATTTAAAAAACATTTCTAAAAAAATTAAAGGCATTCTTTTAAGGGTATGAGCCCTATGTCAGAAAACATCTTTAAAGTATAACAATGCCATGTGGAAGTATCAAATGAAACTTTTTTCTCCTAGGACAATGCCAATTTTTTAAATAAATTGAGCCTTTTGAAGATAGTCAATATTGTTGGAATGTCTTCCTATGAATAAGATAATCAGTGAGCCATCATGCTAGCCAATTTTACTGAAAGGGTCAAAATGTGCAGGATGATAGCTTCACAGATCTATTTGTTAGCCACTTGCTTAACAAGGTGTCAGGCTGATAGAGGCCAGAACCACTCATCTGCCAATCTACAAATCATTTCTCCTAAGAAAAGGAAATAAATGAAAAAGGCTGATTGCATACCTAACCAGGTCTTGCAGATACAGGAATCCATAAAAGCATTAATATTTACTAAGGGAACCTGAACAATGGAGTGCTTTTACCATTCAGCAATGTGATAGTACTTGGGAGAACTATTCTTGATCCATTCTTGAACTATCAAACAGATTTGATTTCCTTTTTTTTTTGCTTCTAGGAGTTGTGAAAATTTCTAATTTTTATATGTTCATTGCAGTTTAGCAAAAAATACTCGGAAATTAAATAATAAACATTTTCTGAATTTAAAATTTAAATAATTTTTGAAAAAAATGTTGAAAAAAGTGCCACAAATGCGATCTTTAGGAAAAAAGCTGAACTGTGATCAGACAAGGAGGTGTGCTTATGTACAGCCTCATTCCATAATGAATTATGAGGTTTTGACTTCCAGAGAGAACATGGCATAAATGACCTTTTCTTATATGCCTACTTTTGTTTATTGGTAGCTGACTGACTGACTGGTTCTGCTTGACCTCCCTTATTCCATTAAAATTTTAACTACTTCTTATTTCAGCTCATTGGTTTTTTACCAGCTGTATCTTTCTGGAAATGTGCATAAGTAGTATACCCACACTGTATTTCAACATCTTATTCAAAGACACAGTACTGTCATCCACAAATAACGCACTTCTATGGAAATCTGTTCCACTCCATGTGGCTATGCTAGCAGGAGTTTTCTGGCTGCATTTTTATAACACAGATCAAGTCATTCTTCTTAAAAGGAATCATAGCCTTCTGTGCTAAAGTTTAATAAATACAAAGCTAGGTACAAACTGACCATTTTCAGAAAACATTAACTCCTCTACTGCCTTGCAGGAATCAACCTTTGTAAATATCTTAATTACCTAGAAACATAGCGAATCTCTGCCTTGCTGAAAGGCAGAGTATCGTGGCATGACTTGGTGTGGTGTGCAACTACCATGCTAACCTGTTGGAGAGAGCTTTCCCTCCCTTGGTGAACATGCCTGAATCTTCCAATCTATCACCTTCCTCTTCCAGGTATCCCACCTCTTAACTCTAGTCCTTTCCTGGGTGACATTTTAAGAGATAGAAAAGACATCATATCACCCACTCGGATGCTCATTCAGTCACTTCACTGCACCAGTGGAGGAGGAGTGTTCCACTGCACGCTACAGGCATAGCATGACATGTGAGGAAGGAACAGCACGACAGTAGAGCAGGGCTCTGCCTACAGCATGGCTGTAAGCTAGCTACAGCCTGGTTAACACTGAGACAATTTCACCTTAGATTCGCAATGAATAGGTTCTATGCTGGTCAATCTCCCCAGCCCAGGATGTTTTCCGAGCAGTAAGAAAATGCTCTATTCTGCTTCCTACATGACTGAAAAGATATTTGAGAGGATAGGCTGTGTAGCCTTTTGCTGTTGCAGGAGACATGGTTCAATCTGCAGTGCGCAAATCTGTGCATCATTAGCCCACAAGCACACCTTCAAATGCTATCTCTTTCGCAATAGCCCCTTTACAGTCTTATCCCCATCTTCTATTCTTTTCTTCAAAACTACTTTGAGTCTTAAAAGTTTTGCTCAGCTCAGCTTTCCACATAGTACATTATCCAGCTAGAAGCCTTCTCTTGTTTTTGCTTTCCAAACCCATGGATTTTCTCTAGCTCAACACATTTCCGTCTTCTGTTTCTTCTTTTCCAGTATAAACCCAGGCTCCTTTCTGTTCCTTCACACTTACTACCCTTGCTGTAAACACCTTCTCATCTGTAACCTACCATCTGAAACAGATTGCCTCTTTCTCTCTACCTCATCAATTCATTCCCTTTTCAAATCCCAATCAAAAGCATAGATTTTCTCTCTGCCCTATATCTTTTAATTTTTTTCTTTGTGTTATCAGCTTTATGCCTGAATGCCTTAATTAACTCACTGCAGAATGTCTTTACACAATGACTTTCTGTAATTTATAGTCTGCTGTATCTGTGAGCGGCATTTCAGAGTATATTATTTATGACATTTTCTGTAAAACAGAGTACAATTGTATTCCTGTGGTCTTCCAATAAATCAGTCTTACCGTTAACAAAGTTATGTCCTGAAAAGAAGGACTGTATATCATGTTCATACAATAGAATTAATGAATCAACTGCTTTAGAGCATATCAAATTAGCTTGTCTTTTAAAAATTTCAAATAATATTTGGATCATCTGAAGGGTAGAACTCATTTCATGTAAAAGCAAGGTATTTTGACCAAGTTAAATGACTAAAACTTGGTTAAGTTATGACCAAGGCGCTCCGCTTACTTTCATGAACTATTGGTATGCATTGGCAACTGTATACACCTGCCTCAGAATTTTAAATTTACTGTAGGTGCAACTCCAATTCCTACTGAACAAGTGACAACCTCACAAGTGGTCTCTTTGCAGAGACAATCAAAGGACAAAAAGCAAATGACAATCCAAAGCTAATGATGGAAGACATCAGATGGATCGGACCCTGTCTCTTAGGGAGCTGCTGGTCCTTGCTGCACACTGACAATTTCATGGTCAATGTCAGTAAGTTGCACAGGCAAATGTATCATCTCAGAAAAACTATTGTCCACACATGGGAGACAGAGATGTTCACACTGCATTTGCCCACACTCAAATTGACATGGGGATAGAATTTTACTCGCTAGTTTCTGCATTAATGAATCCAATTTAAATTTTTTTCATAGAAAGCTCAAGAATTACAAAAATTTTGGACAACTGCATTTACATTTTACTGGATTTAATTATGCCTGCAGCGTAGTAACTGATAAACGAAGTACTATTCTAGGTCATACTCCCTGGCAATAATCTTTTAAGAATACATTCTCAGGGAGGGAAGCAGGACACAGAAGATAAGGAAATCAGTTCAGGAGAAAAAGAAACCAGGCCACAGCATACTTATCAGAGACAAGAAGGTCAGATGGCTTGGCAAAAAAATGCAGGGGAAAGAAGAAGTAGACATTAACGTACGTGTGGTGTGGAGAAAGGGTAAGCTGGAAAAGAAAACCTAATCAGATCCTGAAGACTGCTGTTAATGTTTCTCAAATAGGAAAAAATAGTCCCTACTCATCTTACTTTAGATAAATGAGATAAATATGCTTTAGATAATGCTTTTAGATAAGTTTTTTTAAAAACACTTTAGATAAAACAGATAAATGTGTTTATTTGTCTTCGGGTCTTAGTTTACCACATCACCCATTGCTGCAGTTGACACATGGATGACATGAGTCTGTGAGGAGAAATAACCTCTCTATTAATGTGGTTGATAACCTGAAAACCTTTATGAATTCCTAGGCAGCTCATTTCTGTCTTTCGGAAGACAACGATGTCTTTCTTATAATGCAAGGATTTTAAAAGAAGTAAAAAAGTGCCCTGGTCCCCAACTTGTTGCACTGTTAATTCTAAAACAGTTTAACACCACCGTGGGAATGGGATGCTCTACCATTCAGGGGAATAGATGTAACCAGTGAAAAGGACAAAGCCAGTTTTGCAGAGCTCTGTAAACATACTGATGAGAACCAAAACAGATGCAGGGAGAAGTTTTCTGGACCAGTGCTTTTACAGCCTGGGCGATTTATTGACCTACCTGCACTGACTGCGTTGCTCGGGCAGGGACTGATGGAGCTGGGCTGAAGTGGGATTCCTGGGCCATGGCCAGGGGTTTCCCTCAGGGCCTTCAGAGAAATAACACAGGCAATCTAAAGAAGTAATTATAGATCAAACTCTTGTTCAAAATTTTCTTAGGTAACAAAGAAACATACATGGTTCAAGTTTCTATCAAATATATATTACACATCATCAGCATAAAAGTTGTGGAGTTGTGGAGTCCCCTTCTTTGGAGATTTTCAAGACCCGCCTGGATGCAGTCCTGAGTAGCATTCTCTAAGCAGTCCTGCTTCAGCAGGGGAGTTGGACTAGATGATCTAAACGGTCCCTTCCAACTCTAAAAAATTCAGTGAAATTCAGTGAAATTCAGTGAAATAAAAGTTCTGTCATATGTTGCGTTCATGTAGAAAATATCTAAGCATTTAGCAGTGTTTTGTACTACCTAACTCAAAGCAAACACAGGGCTGATTACAGCAAAAACGCTCATAGCTGTGGGCTGACAAAGCATGACTATGACTGTGAGAAAAACCTATTTGGCAACTGAGAGGAGCTTGTCTTAAGTTGTTATGCTCATTTTATTTTAAAGACAATGTTTATTGTCACAGAAACACAGAAGAATTATGTTTCTACAATCTGCAAGTGAACAAGCCTCGGGGAAAGAGGGAGAGGGGTCGGGCTCACACGGCAGGAAAAGGCAGCTCCCTGCCTTCAGGAGCTCACTGAAGGACAGCAAGGCAAGTTTGATGGCTCCCAAAGAAGAGGAGCTGTTCCAGCCAGTGCCTTGCAAGGCAACTGTCTTGCTGAGTTAGGAACCCCAGCCCTGTCCTTCTCACTAAATTTGAGCACACTTTTTTTTCTAAAGACTACTTTGGTCATTAGAAAAAGGAAAATGTGTGTATGGGCATGAATGACCGAGTAGTAGTAAATCAATAAATAAAAGTGGGAAACCCTGTTCTGCAAAAAGTGAAACTCTCTGTGTCTCCATTGTCTTCCTGAGCAGCCATTCTGCAGGATCCAATCCCATCTCTAAAAGGCCTTTTAATTTATAAATTTCCTGTCCTTAAATCAGGTAGCCTCCCTGACCCCTCCTCACGGATTCCGTGGTGATTCTTGGCCATCAACCTACCTAAAATACACTTAAAAAACTGGTTTGCCTGCAGCAATAGTCCATATTTTGTCTACTCTTATTTGAATAATTAATCTTCAAGGCCTAACAAACTTTCACTGATGGCTTTCTGCAAGGCACAAAAATTTCTCCTGGCATTCCCAGCCTACTTCAGTAAAGGTGAAGCTATAATGTACTCACTAAATGCTCACAATATGAAATGAGCTTTGTAATTTAATAAAGATTGAAAATAGCAAAGAGAATTCACATTTGTAGATCAAGGTTTCCTGAGCTTCCACAGAAACTCTGAGGCAAAATTATGCAGCTTTGCCACAAAGTCCATATCAGAAATATACTTAAAACATAGATCCTATGATTTCACTTTCATTTTTTATTTTTATAGCAATTATGTGTATTCTCTGGGAGCATCTTTACCCTGAAGTACTTTCTTTTATGGAAGAATGACTAAGACACTGATAAGGGCCATTAGAATTATCACAATTTAACAAGGCTCTGTGCATGTTTGCATAAATAATTAGGTTCTGAACAAGTCTTCCAAATGAGGACTCTATATTAGCACTTGCAAAATGCTCACACCATGTTTCTAGTGCTTGTGCTTGGTTCTAATTTAAAGCTGTCTTAATTCAATGGCATCAATTACAATTTTCAGTGACATAATTTTTCATTCATGTGTTCAAAATTATTATTTTTCCTTGTCATTTCAGTCCTATGCCCTCATCTGCCCACCCTTACCCCCTAGAGCAGTGCAATTCGGCACCCCTGGCGGGAGAGGTGTGACTCACAAGACAGTATCGACATGACATGACAGTCAACATGACATTATGGACGCTGACAAACATGGACTGTTCAGCGGCTGGAAGAGCTCAGCAGAGCGGCAAACATATGACTACGCAGGATCATCTCTACTGAAGACTCAGCAGGGTCACTTTTTATCATTCTCACCATCATGTGGTTTTCCCTCTGCTTGCAATTTTACCATGTTATAACACAATATATCATATGCCAGCAGGCATTTCAGGATAGTTTGGTTTATTTGGATGAAATATGTGTTTATGAAGAGAGCCGGAACTCTTTAGGAAGGAACTTATTTTTCATGGCTTTGTGTCCAGAATGCAAAACAATTAAGTGATCGATGAATTCTCTGTGGGCAACCAGTTATGTATTGTTGACTTTCCTGGCTTTTGGGACCTATAAAAATCCAATGGCTAGAGAGCTTGGAAAATGATGAGACACTTTTCTTTCACTTTTCTCTCCACCCTTCAGAATGGTTCCAAATATATTTTAGATTAAGGAAAGCTGTTGGTCATGGACTACTTTTTGCAAGCACTCTCTTCATCTTGTTTAATGATCTTCTTTCTGATATCCATGTTGTGAATGGCAAGTGAAATGTAAGCTTTCTCTCCATCTCCTTATGAGAGGGAATAGAACAGAGTGTAAGAATAGGAAAGTAAGCATATGGACAAAGATGGTACGGATTTCCACATAGGAAAACAATCCTGATATGGGAGGACATCAGCCCGTGATCCTCCAAATAACCACTCACCAACACAAAGGGGAAGTCAAAAACAGGGAATGCAAATAATCTTGTTATATTTAGACCAGAAGGTACTTTTGAAATGTCATTGCACTTACTGAGATTTTTTATTGGCTGAGAATTTTCTACTTCACTATTTCTAGACATTCATACTTGGGTTATAGCAATAAAGGAGTGAATTCAGAGAAGGCAGAGAATGCCCCTTTCCCCAAGATGGATGTATTAAACTGCACTCCTAAGACAACAGGGGAAGAAAGCAATGAAACAACAGTAAAGGAGAAATAAGAATAACATGATCCTAGTCCTATAGCAGTGGGTCATACCAAGTGCATCTATCTATACATGTTATACAATCACAAGTTCCTAGTCACTAGAAAAAAAATATGTGGATATTCTTCAATATTGTTTCAGAATGGTACAGTATCCCACCCCTTTCCCATAGTTTCAGACGGACCTTCAGACTATCTATCTCAGCACGACAATTTCTCAGAAACAGAGGGAGGAGGGGTGGAAACAGTCTGCACTATAAAAATGAAATTCTGGAAGTACTACTATTACTGAGATAAAGTGATAGCAATATAATGTAAACAAACAATTTGTAAGAGTTTTGAAAGCAAGCTCCCATCTGTTCTGGATGCACAGAAATGCTACAGAAGGGACTATAATTTACAGCATAAATGGTAGTACTGTTAACCTCAATTTAACAGGAGAAGGAAAACTACTATACATGTCAAACACCATAGCGTTTTATAAATGATCCACAAAGAGCAGAAAACCAAGACACAGAATGGTATGAGTTATTCCACAAGGAAGCTGGTGCCAGAAGCCCACCTATACAGGTATGCCTGATATGCTTTGTCAAGCCAGTGCTGAAACATACTCTGTAATAAATGAAATACAATAATTCCCCAAATTCTTCACATCTTCTGAAAAAAAAAAAAAAA
>KZ506605.1:0-27130 GCA_002844005.1 Limosa lapponica baueri
TGGATCTGTCATGGGTTTACAATTTAAAGGAAGGGGAAAAGTCAAAGGAACACAGTACTGCACATGTAACCATCACAGCTTTCAAGTTTTAGAGAGCAGTTGAAGTTTTCATAAGGTCAGGAATGGGTGCACTGGAGAAACACTTTCTGGGTAACTTCTGTCAGAGAAAGCTGTTTCAAATAAACCTATTTCTCTCCTGCAAAGCTGTATTGAAAACCTTTGCAGTCAGAAAGGGCTGTACTTGAGAAAAGATTCCATTTTGGAATCTATTCTGAAAAAAAAAAATGTTATTTGGTGTCATCTGATGATATTACACAAACAACATTATGTTGTGCTTGTATATGTTTCTG
The DNA here is from genome assembly GCA_002844005.1 of Limosa lapponica baueri. Lineage (NCBI taxonomy): Eukaryota > Metazoa > Chordata > Aves > Charadriiformes > Scolopacidae > Limosa > Limosa lapponica. The sequence goes on from KZ506605.1 coordinate 351, forward strand.
AGCACCTGCTGGCTTATGTTTCTTGCCATCCTGAGCTCTTCATCTGTCTAGTGTAACATGTGACTTAGATTTGATTTATACCGAGACATTTTGGGGAGAAGAAGTTGGTATATATGCTATTTACCTTTATACAGGCAAGTTGGCTCCTCACTAGGAAGCCACTCTCCTTGAATAGCCAGCAGAGACAGAGATGTAAGTGTCTTTGTTTTCTATGATGGTGATTCACAAGAACAGGAAGAGCAGATTTGGAGGCTGAAACAATTAGTGCCCTCTGTTCCCTAAAAGGGGATCCTACAAAATCTTGAGCTTGGAAAACATTTTTCTAAGGCAACGTATCAAATTATTTTTCAGTGACACAAACAACAAAACAAATATCAAACTGCCACTCTCATTAAAGTGGATTTCAGCCAGCATTAGGACCAACCAAGCAACTTGCTCATGGCCCTTTCCCACTGATTAAGTCAACTCTTCTGTTTCCTAAACTGGACTAGCTAGGGATATGCCACACTCCCAAGCAGAAAGCTTTTACTAAGTCACAGTGTTCGTGAGTCACATTTAACAACCATGGCTGCTAAGAGCAAATTTGGCAGAGGGATTGCATTGTTATAGCCTTCTGTTTCGTATATCATCAGCTGGAGTTATTTTTCAGAACAACATTGGATGTCTATTACATAGTGTTTCAAGCATGTCAGTGTATATTAATATTGTTCTGACCATCCATATTTCATTTTCATGGGTGTCATGAAAGAAGTCAGGGAGGTAATATTTATGTTTTAGACATGCAAGGTGACCCTCAGGGATGTGAAACCAAATTAATTTAAAGTATATTAGCTAAGCCGCATTTAATTCCTTCTTGTATACTGTTTTTAAGAATTAATTTTTTATGTAGTTTAATTCAAATTCAAAGATAATTTAATCAAAACAAATTCATACTACCTTAGCACCAAAATCTAAAGTTGTAAGAATGCTTCACTTTAAATTCACACCTTTATATAATTCAGATTCATCTTCTCAATTCTGATCATGTTGTCAATGTTCCAGATGAATTCCTGCTTATTCTAACTTGTTTTCTTTTAATAAATACAACACTTCTAGGCTGGAAGATGCTGGTAGCTCTCAGGGTTCATAATTTTAACACATTGGTGACCTCAAACGTCAGTATAGCTAGCTAGCAGACTCTCATATAACCTCACTGAGAACATAATTAAATACTCTTTTTGCTTAGCAACAAATGAAACAGTAGAAACTGCTCCCGAAATCACAGACCAGCAAGGTGCTAAGCAAGGCCCAGACTGTACCAGTGAAAAAGCTTTCTCTGGGACATTTTGCAAACATATACAATGGGTTCAGACAAGATAATAAAGCTGCATATGTGTGACTGTGAAGTGAACCTAACAAAATGCAGTTAAAAAAGAGTCACGGCCAGCCAAGGAAGTACCAGCAGCATGGCCCTGGAAGAAATCCAAAGAGGGAGAGAAAGATCTAATTTTGGACAGAATGCTGGCTTAAAACAGATTTATTTTTCTAAACAAAGAAACTGCCTCCTGTTGTTTGTCCCTACTGTATTCAAAGAGAAAGAATTCTGTATACTTTCATTGTAAATAGAGAGCAACACACACCCCAAATCTCAAACTCTCCAGATTTAACTTGTTTTCGATCAAGAGGCTTGGCTGAAAGCAGAATTATATACCTGGGGTACTTGATATTTGGTTCATAGCTACTGTTTTCTAAAATACGTTGCATTTGTTAACTCTATTCCTCAGCTTCTTTTGCACAGCTATGGATGAGTATCAATCTTTGGCAGAAAAAATGGTCAGTTCAAGAATCTAACCCCTACCTGTTTTTTCTTCTTGCATATCGTGCATTAATGTAGGCAGTAGAACAAGTCACCATTATCGTTCCCTGCACTACTCCCTGGCAATGTGGAGCACCCCTTTAGAGAGGCATAAAATCATAGAATCATTTTGGTCAGAAAAGACCTTTAAGATCATCAAGTCCAACCATCAACCTAATGCTGAAAAGTCCACTACTCAACCATGTCCCTCACCACCACATCTACATGTCTTTTAAATACCTCCAGCGATGGTGATTCAACCATTGAGCAGCCCCTTCCAATGTTCGACAACCCTTTCAGTGAAAATGTTTTTCCTAATGTCCTCCTAAACCCCCCCGGCACAACTTGAGGCCATTTCCTCTTGTCCTATCACTTGTTACTTGGGAGAGGAGACTGACACCCACCCCACTGCAATATCCTTTCAGGTAGTTGTAGAGAGCAATAATGTCTCCCCTCAGCCTTCTTTTCTCCAGCCTAAACAACCCCAGCTCCCTTAGTCACTCTTCACAAGACTTGTGCTGGAGACCCTTCACCAGCTTCGTTGCCCTTCTCTGAACATGCTCCAGCACCAAATGTCTTTCTTGTGGTGAGGGGCCCAAAACTGAACACAATATTTGAGAAATGGCCACACCAGTTAGGAGTACAGGGGGGCAATCACTTCCCTAGTCCTGCTGGTCACATTATTTCTGATACAAGCCAGGATGCTGGTGGCCTTCTTGGCCACCTGGGCACACTGCTGGCTCATATTCAGCCAGCTGTCGACCAACACCCCCAGGTCCTTTTCTGCCAGGCAGCTCTCCAGCCACTCTTCCCCAAGCTTGTAAGCTGCATGGGGCTGGTGTGACCCACTTGCAGGACCCAGCACTTGGCCTTGTTGAACCTCATACCATTGGCCTCAGCCCATTGATTCAGCCTGTCCAGATCCCTCTGTAGAGCTTTCCTACTCCCAAGCAGATCAACACTCCCACCCAACTTGGTGTCGTCTGCAAACTTACTGAGGGAATGGTTAGCAGAAAGTCCTCATTCCTGGGGGAGTCACCCTGGATGCTGGCCTGGGCTGTTTTCAGCCAATGTGAACCCACATCCTCCTTTGGGACACAGCAGCTTTGTGAGAGTGCCCGTTGCCTGAGCTCACCTCTCAGTCTTCTGGAAAGCTAGTGGAAATGATCAGCAAGAAGTGAAAGATGCTCATGGGCACCTGACTCAAAACCACTGTGGTCCCAATGATGAAGCAGCTTGGAGGGGAAATTATTGTACCTGAAGCATGATATTCTTCTATGAATAATCTTTATTCCTGCTGTGGATTTCTTATCTCTCTGGCTTAGACAAATTCACTGTACATTACAGAGCCTACAGCTGGGTATTAATGAACTTCCAATTATTTTAATTTGTCTAAATGCTTTCTTATCACTGACTTCGATTTCCAGTTACTCTAGTGAACAGAATGGCAGATCTCCAACATCTACCACCTTGCTTTCAGGGTTGGAGCATAAGCCAGCCTCACAGCTACACTCATTGTACAATGGTGTGACAAATAGTGAGAATGAGTAAAAATTATGTGTGAGAGTATAAGCAGTAAGAGAAGATCTTTGTTTCAGTTAGAAACTAACATATAGGATCCCCATTTCTTTCCTCCAGCTATTCCAAGCTTCTGCTTCCCCTTCAGATAAGGAGCTAAGGAGACCCTTATACAAACACACGGCTTGAATTGGCATCTCGATGTTCTTAGATGGGACAGATAGTTCTTCTAAACTGCTGTCCTGCAGGAAGAATATTGTGCATCAGTTCAAGTGACTAGACTAACAAAACCCATTGCAGGCTAGTGTAGCTTTTTTTTTTTTCTTTTAAATAGGATTAAGAGTTTCCATGAGAACAGAAAGCAAGAGGAAGAAATGATCTCACATAACCAGTTTAACGCACAGATGGTGAAGTCCTTCCTAATAGGTTAGCATTCTTGACAGCAAGATGAATGTAACCAAACTCCACAGTAGCACCTTGAATTCCAATTTAGATTAGCACCTCCCATGGCCCATTTTATTTACAAAAGATTTTGAAATCACACGTTTGCATCTTAATGTGGGATAAGTGCTGCTATAGGAGCTGTAACAGCAATTCTCTATTGCAAGAACTCCTTTCTGTCTTTCCAGGATTTGCCATGGGTAATGATGTTTTTTGCTGCTGGCTAGCACAATGAAGCTGGAGTATAGCCTTGGGTCAAGACCCATATCTTTACAGGGTCAAATTGTTCTTTATCTAGCTCAGCATCTTTCACTGCCTGCACTGCTGCTCAGGCAGAAGAAGAAGGAAGTTTGCATGTCAGGAAGATTGCTTCCTATTGCAGCATGAATAACCCAACTGGTAGCAAGTTGGCTGTGTGCCATTCAAAATTGAACAGCCAAGTCAAACTGGGTCAGGTTTGCACTTTAGCAGGGTATTGCTGTCTAGTCAGACACCGGCACAGGAGCATTTTCAGATCATAGTCTGCTCAGCCATGGGAGGAGGAAGAGAGAGCAAAGGAAGCTTGGCTGTCAGAAACCTTGTTTTATCTTCTACTGTAAATAGCCAACTGGCAGCTGGTCAGGCATTCAAAAAGTTGAAAGGTCTAGTGACACCTGTTTTAGGTACATCCCTTCCTCAGTTTATGGGCTGGAAGAGTAAGCATAGGCAGCAGCCACAACTGAGTTTTCCAATTAAGCTGTGCAGTGGACTATGTTGATCTGCAAGTTCTGCATGTACTCGCCACCTATGGGCACACAGCTCAGGTTGATATTGCCATCGCTAGTGGATGGTGCAACTGCTGTTCTGGCTATCAGGCCCAATGAAAGATAGAAAACAGGGCTGGCATGCTATTCATACGTGCTGAACTGGGTCCATGAAGTCCTCTGTACTCTCATTTCTGTTGCAACTGGTTTGTGGTAAAGTGAAAGTCATTTCTGAAAGCCAATTCAACTTTCCTGTGGATCATGGTTTTAAAATTTACCCTTTTAAAAACAACATCCCTGAGATGGCTAAAGACAACAGAATAAAAACTTTCCTTTAAAGGTGGAGAGTGGAATTGCATCTGCCATAAATATGAAGCTACTACTACTTTCTTGCATAGCAAATCTTAACATGTGCTTCAGCTGCACAGTTAGGGCAGCATGCAGTTTTGCTCTATATTTTCATTTGGTCTTATAGTCTGACTAATAGAACGACCTACTGCTACCCACCTGAAGAGAGGATGTGCCAGTTGGAACTGCCTAGAGGACAGAATGAAAAACAAGCAAATAAAGAAAGAGTAGAGGGGACAAAAAGACTACTGGAAAAGACATGGAGCACAGCCTGACGACACCTAAGGCCAGCGATGTTATTTCTTCTCTCAAAAAGGAGAGCTCCATAATAACAAAATGTATACCCTAACAGAACATTATTCGGATTGTAAAGTCAAACACCCAAAGGTTAGCAGAAAAAAAGGTAAAGATGGCATGGTTCTGACCAAGCGAGGAATGGATTCAAGCGCCTCTATCAGCATGGAAATCAAGTGCCCACATGAGCTCACCCACCCAGTGAGATTCGTCAGTGGGAGCAGTGAGGTGGAGAGAGGCAGTCAGGGGGCCCTGAGAGAGGAACTCCTGTTTCTCCAGTGCTTGGAGGAAAAACTGAGGTTTTGATATGTAACTTTGCTTTAAAGGTGTTGTAAACCTGTAATGAAAAATGGGAAGAGGAGTGTAAGGACTGGATATCCTTGTCACAGTTGTTTGTAGAGCCCATTCTCATGAAGGGCTTGTACCCTAGAGTGGTGAAGGACCTCAGAAAATGGAGGTAAGGCTAAGTGCAGGGAGAAGCTAGAAGAAGTGACAACTTCTAGACGTTCTAGACAACAGCTAGAAGAAGTGACAGAAAAAACTGCGTCTCAGTTTATGACTGCATTTTTTCTCCCCGGATCAGCTCTGGAGCTGGCATTCAACAGAGCTGGCTGGTCCTGAGAGTACTTGTGCTCTCCTGAAAGGTGTGTTTCTTAAAATAATTCCTGCCAATGCACAGAGCAGGTGGAAACAAGACCGTATCTCTTCAATCCACTCAGATTGAGCTTTATGGGAGAAAGAAGAAGTGGTTGTTCATGGTAGTAGTGATGCACCCATGTAGTGTGGTCCATATTTCTCATCTTTTGCATTCCTATCTCCCATCAGTGGAAGGCTAACCCCAGTGCCCCAACCTCACTATGGGCAACTGGGCAACCCTGACACCTGTGGTCTGGCTGCTTTGGCCCTGGGAGCTGTTGGGTCTGTTTGGAGCTTGTGGCCCTCTAAAACGGACAAAAGCCTCACAGTTCTCCTGTAAATGCGATTGCAATGGCTTGCACTCCACAAGACCAAGCTGGAAAGCTTTTGCCCAGTAACCCATTTGTAAAAAGCAGTAATCAGGATGTACCAGCCAAGGAGACACCTTGGTTGGGGAGGTCAGGGCTGCAGGGTGAGGGAGGCATGGTTGCTCTGGTGACCTTGCCTTCGGGCATGCTCCTGTGCAACTGATTCAGAAAGCGGCAGAAGAGTCAGTAATGTGAAAGTACAATACAACAAAAAACCTGCAGAATGAGGCTTGAAATTCTACATATTTAATTAAATGTTTTTGAGGGTTTCCCAGTTTGAACAGTGTAGGATAGATTTCTACTTCCTGGGCAGCTAGGCCTCATCTTCATGCTAACATCATAAAGGCCTCTAAAATGAAAGAAATTTTAGTGATATTCAATATACAGGTTGGAAGGTGTGTATTTGTTAAGATTACCTATATTTTATATCGACCTAGGTATCCACAATGACTATGCTGCCTCCCTGTTCCCTTAACTTTTTTTTGTTTCACTCATGGCAATTCAGGTTGACATTTTAAGGTCAAAAGTTGAGGAAAGTTGAAAACAAAAAACTGAAATGGGGAAAATCTTCTGAGGTACAAGAAAACGCTCCTCTAATTTTGACAATACTGTAGTTGAGGTGCTTGAGCTGCAGAAAAGAGAAAGTGGCAGGTTATTTTTGGCAAAGGGATCTTTCACTGTGCACTTACAAACCCGCGTTTGCTCAAAAAGAGCAAGTCTAGGTTTGTTTTATGAAGCTGCTATTTTCAGAAGATATGAATGAGATGAGACCACCCTCCACGTCTTGATCGGCAGGATTTTATGGTTGCCGTTAAGCCAAAGGGGTTTTTTTCACATGTATTTGAACGAACTCACATATAGAAATGGCTGCATTATAAATACACCCTGTCTGACTAGACTGTTAATTCATGGGATACAGACATAAAAGGGAGCTCAAGAATCTCTGTCCACTGTGGGTGATTCTGTATGTTCCCACTGCCTGCTATTACTCAGATATGTAGTTCATAATCTGAAAAATGCAAAGCCCAAAACACTTACACAGTTTTTTTTATATTAATCTAAAAATGTTTAAATCTGCCTCTTGCTTGGAAGTGACAAGTGAGGACTAATGTGCCATAACGTGCATCTGTGGTCTGTGCACTAAGATTCTGAAGAGTTAATCAGAAAAAATAAAATGGAAAAAGAGGAAACATTTTTTAAAAATGCAAAACAAAATAGCAGAAGCATAAGAAATTATAATTTGCTAGTTTGCCACCATCTGTCAAAAATGCGTGCAAGTAGTCACTTGCACTTACTCTCCTCAGTATGCATGGTAAGATCTACACAAAAACTGGTTCTATGTGGAAGCCTAAAAATGCAGAATTAAAGCCCTGGAAAAATAAACCTGGAAGTATGTGATTGTAAGAAACTGAGAAAGCAGGTCAAACAATTTGCAAGGTTATTGGACTCCCACAATGAGACTACTGGGGCAATGGAAATGAAAAAGCCCAGCATTATCCAACCGGGTATGAGTAGTCCAGTGGTTTCATGCCACACAGGGGTTGGATCTGCTAATAGGTAGAAGGACCATCGACCTCAGTGTTGAAATCAGGCATGTTAGTGGATGTCTTCATCAGTTGTTCATTAGTGAAGTGGGTGCAGCTATTTAAAATGTGTTTTTCCCACAGCTGCATATTACAGAAGAGTGGGTGGAATAGGCTGCATGCGCATGCCTCATCCCCTTCAGAGTGAAATTAGGCAGGTTTACTACATCTGGGGATGATATAATTAAAATGGACTAACTGCATGGAAGTGGGAGACATTTGCACCATCCTCTCTCATGATCTGTTCTGCTGGTTGGTGGGGTGGTGGGGTTGCCTCCCTCAGAGTAATGGTAACAAGCATGTAGAAGCTACTGTTATCAGAAGCAACCCCAGACATTTCTGTCAGACGTATTTCAGAGTGGCTTGCACTGTAGTTAATCCCAGTTTAATAAACACTCTCATTAGGGGACAGCTTTTAATTTTTTTCCCTTAAGGAAGATCACATTTCTTTCTGAGCTCCCAGACAGTGTTTGCATGTGCATTTATCAGCCCTACATATCTTGGACCTGTCTGGTCTTGGCACTGCTCACATAGACCTCTAAGATACATTGTACTAGGCACAATTCTATTTCAATGTTAGTCAACTTTTCTTCACAGAAGGACTTCACCATTGTGGCTGGCTGGAGAGTTGATTCTCTCTCTTGTACAAATGCTTTATATACTGATTTTAAAAAATCATCTTGGCCTATGAAACAAATAAAAACGATCAAGAGGTAGTGTTTCTAGAAAAGCCCTATAGCTTGTAGTAGAAAATGGCAAGGTCTGTAAATAATTAAGCAGCTTGCAGAACTCCCTGGCAAGATAGCACTCCGTATTGATAGATATTCTTCTGGGTTTATATCTGCCACTTATCTTGCTAAATATATTTCTTTTAGAGACATTTCTGTGGTACCTTGTCTGTCATCTTTGTACTGTTCCCAACTCCATTAATTTTATAATGGCTTTTCATAGGGTAGAAACAGACTTCTTGTTTTCACACAACTCCATCATCCTCATTTTACTGCACCCCATCTTTTAGTTGGTTATTTAGTGTCTTGATCATAATTTATTCCTTAAGGATTTTCCACTAAGAACTGCAAGGATACTTAAGTGCTGAAAAAAAGCACAGTACAAACAGACAATCCCAGTTCCAAAAACACAAGCCAATATTCTCCACTGACGTAAATTGACAGAAGTCTGTGGAACAAAAATGCTCACACTACAAGAGATTTTTCAATCCAGGAAGTAATTCACTGAATGGGAATGGTGTCTGGCTCCATCCAAATTAAATCATTTATATGATTGGACTGGATATACAGTATTTTTTCAGGGGTAAACAGAATGACAGGACACCAGAAGGCTTATTCACAAAGTGGAGGCTGTTCTGTGTTCAGCTTTACTTTCATTGCAGGCTGATTGTTAGGGAAATTTATGCTGTATGATTCAGCACAACATCATATCATATCTGGGAACTGCATTAGCAGTGATCCCTATTCAGTGTTTCATCATTTACAAATGCTGAAATGACTGACATCCTGCATGTGTGTTTAGATCAGATTTGCCCATTACGCACCAGTGGGCAAACATATTTAGCTGTATTGCACCGCACAAGCCATGGAGTGTATTAATGGGACAAATTTGACAAAAGGTTGTATATGCAGCCTTGTTACTTAAACTAGGATTTTTTAATCTGTTGAAGGTCTAACACATTGCAACTTGACAGTGACTTGTTCTTCTCAGAGATACCCCATATCATTTGTATCTAACTAAGGTTTTTTTTCCTTCTAATGATTCACCACTTTTTGTCGTAGATTTGATACTAATTTGGCTATCTTCATGAAAATACTTTAGATACACTGGGCCATTTCACTACAGGCACAGAAAAGCACCCTGGGAACATCTGGGAGGCTCTCTTCTACTTCATTTCTGCTTGTTTGAAGGCATAAGTGAGCATAGCTCAGTTTTCCACAAAAATGAAAGGGAAATTTCTGAAAACAAAAAAATCTGTTTTTCTAAATTATATTTTTGTGACTGGCCAACAGGAAACTTTGAGATTCACTGATACTAAATCACATGGAAATGAACTAGGTCACTCCCCAATGTATCTTCCTCCTCCTCGTGTAGAGGTAGCTTGTAACCATCATAGTGGTTGTTACCTGCAAACAAAATGGAAGGGAAAAAAAATAATAAGAAAAGAAGACAGCAAAAAAAGGCTTAGTTCTGTTTCATTTAGCCTCTTACATATATTTCTAGTGTTTGAATAGGCCTTGCACTTTTTAAGATATATACCTCTGAGAATTAGAAACTGAATCTATTTTCTTTATTACTTGAGTTATTTCGTAGCCAATATTCCAGTTGCTTTCTCTCTGCTCGAAATTGGCTTAAAATGTTCTCTGTGAAGTCTGATGATGCCAGTTCTATCAGGATCTCATTAAAATAAACAAATCCAAGAGTTTAGTCATCACTTAAAAGTAATGCTTTCCATTAGCAAATAAAATCTGAGCCTCTGAGTTCAGAGGTTTCTGCTTATTCTTTAAGTTATAAAGATATTTCTACTTTCTTAACTTCAATCTTATAACAAAACCTGGTTGGTTTTTCCTGTCCTTTTACATGATACAGATCTTTGAAACAAGGATTACACCTTTCTTTTTTAGCTTGTCTGAGGACAAGTTAAACACCATAATCATTCCAGAGCACTCTTTATGTTCTCCCTGCAGTCTGTAATAATGAAGTGGTCTCTACCTCAAAGGACCTGGTAGCTCTTCTGTCCTTTTCTTCTAACTAGTCCTCCACCATCCATTTAGCCTTCCCTTTAGAAGGACTACTCTTCAGTGGCGCTGAGTGAAGTATGACCTTGTCAGACCAGCCCCTTGCACTTACTATATAAAATAGCTACAGTGCCAAGAACTCCAGATTCATTTCAATACAAAGTACAACAGCTTCTCCAGTACATATTTATTTGCTTAAATTAATACAATGCCTAATACATGCTTCTATTATTGAGATAGAAAGCCAGAAAGTAAATATTCACAGATAGTTGGTCCCTTCCTTGAGTTGGGTCTTTAAATAGGAACCTGGCATTGTATGTGAAATAAATATACATCACATTATTTGCAAAATCTGTTAGGAGTACAAAATGTTAGCTCTGTTACATCTTGTTCAGCTAAGCAGACAACATATTTTCAAAACTGTTAATAGTTATTAAAACTTCTCAGAATAATAAATATAGTACTTATATTACTTCTTAACTGTACACTCATAACAGCAGAGTCCAGCAGCACCATATGAAGAGAGAAATCAGAGAATAGCTAGTAGACCAATGCAGAGTTGTAAAGAGATGGGTTCAGTAGCATTACTTGTTTTTTTCCAGTAACTGGTTTTATAGGACACAGTACAGGATAAATTATATTGTAATATTATCTGGAAGTGTTTTATTCTTCGAGCTACTGAACACAGAGCACCTGTCTTTGCCTTCCCAGACTGAAGGCTGTGGGGCAGCCAGGAGAACTCAGGTCCACAAGCAGATGACTGAGTTCTTGTGGCCAGACTCAGAACAGCTTATTGCAGTGTTAACTACAACTATGTTGTAGTTATTTACCCTCAACCAACTTTCCATCCACCTACTCTGTTCTGTACAGTGTCTTGCAGAATTCTCCCAGCTGCCCTTGACAGCAGAAAAGCCTCTGAGTTAACAAAGCGCATGCCTTCACTTGCCCGGAGTCATTATGGTGTGGCCAATTTACCTTTCCTCAACATGGCTTCTTGAAGCATCTCAGATTGTATGAGTTTGGAAAGCACTCCAGTTATATGAGTTTACGGCCACTCTTATTTGCTCTGATGCTCTCCAAAAGGATGAAGCTAGGCTTCAAATAATAAAGACCGGGCTTTAATTTCATGTGTTACCACGAGCTGAAAACCTAAATAGCAGAGAAGTGCCAGATAAATATGGTTCTTTTCCAGAACACAGCAAGAAGAAGGTAGATAGATTAGTAAGGAGGAAAATAAGAAAATGCATCCCCAAAGATCCATGACACAGGAATATCTCTACAGGACTTCTGAGCCTCTATTCAAAGCAAAACAAGGAAGCTAATTCTTCAAAAATAAAAAATGGGAAATAACTTTATTATGAGAGCAAATTTCTATAAAGCATTTTCAAAGCTATTAAAAAGCAGTCTGTTACTGTCTGTTCCCAAAACGGTGCCAATGTAAATAGCGTGAAAATAACTTATGTTTGAAAAGCAAGGTGCTTCACAATGAAGGCTGTTATTTCGCTTTTGATTTGTCCCTTGGGGCCTCTTTGTAACAAGTTTCTTAGACCCAGCTGCATTTTGTTCTGCAGTAGAGAGGACTATCATCTCCTAATATCTTTGCCTGGGTCACTTGGCACTGTCTCCTTATCTCAGTAATAGTTTTGTTTGCAATTCCTCTGACTCGTGACTTACAGTTTTAGATGAGTTCTTTACTACTCTAATATGAATTAGTTATGGGTGCTTGTGAATTAGCCTAATGTGACTGTGTAACCAGGCAGTCTCAAGGCTTCATTGTAATGAAATATTCTCCACTTTCTAGGAAGAATGCAAGAAAAGGGATTTACATTACAAATTATTCCCAAATCACATTGCCATTCTGGGGACCTCTACTCCTTTCTACCTGGCTGTATGCTGTTGACAGTTGCTTTTGCTACAATAAGAAATGGGATTGTAGAAGTGGATAAATTGGCTGCAGTGAATGTGTGGTTGAAAGTGTTTGGTTTAACCATTCAGACAACCCAGAATTGTTTGCGGTGAGTTCTTTTCCTAAGGAAATCTCTGACACTTTCCCTTATGAGGTCTGTAAGGGAATTCTGGACTGCATACCTCCAGTTGACATAATTTTTGTGGTTATAATGTTATCTGCTGGGAGTTGCGCTCTGCTGAAAATGTCTCCTTTTTTCCATTTGCCTGGAACACTCTTGATAGGTAACCATTTGTCTCTTTCTTGATAAGGATTGTCTAGCTGTCCTATGACACTTTCCAATTTATAGAAAACAGGGCTATGCAAGGGCTGCATGCCTTTCTGCTCTACCCACTGAAGATGTGAAGTAACTTGCTAAGTTCAACTCATCTGCATGGTCACCATTCTAGAAATTGCAACCAGGTTGCTGGTTCCTTGCTTATTCTTCTTATCATAGGAACTGATAAGGCTGCAAAGATGGAGTGAACTGATGTTGAATCATGCACAGCTGGAAAATACACCACCTTGAGAGAGACATTTCTGAGAGTCAATGGCTCCCAACTTTTGGCTGTATATTTTCTCAAATAGGAGCTTTTGTCTGGCAGAGACAAGGTATTGCCAAGAAGGTAACCAAAAGACTTGTTCTCATTTCTAAGAGACAGTATCCTACTATCCAAGTATTTCTACTTGATCATTTCCCCTCTAGTCTAATAAAGAATGCAGTTGCACACATTACTCTGAAAATTTTCTGATTATTCTGCTCGACCACAATGTCTAGCTTGAAAGAAAGATAACTCCTTCTTCAAGAGGAGTTATCTTGCAGTGAAAGCAAGGAAGTTGAATGTGGATGATAAAACAGTTCATCACTGAAAAAACATGGCTAGGGACCTCTGAAAAATGCCTCATTTTGAAAGACACCGGTAATTCTAGGCCTAAAGTGACCTACATTCCACTTCAATTTGGTATACCACTTTTATTTTTAAAAAGTATGCACATCAGCTCTAGAGTTAGTTACACTTAGAAGAGTCATCTGTATGTTAGAGCTTCTTTTATCAACAACTTTTTCTGCTTTTCGTTCATAATCTTTATTATGCCATGTTCAAGCCCTGAAAAATGAAACTGCCTTCTGCAACCTCGGACTACACAAACCCAGTTTATATGATGAATAAGGGCTGCTGCCCTGTGAAAGCTGATTAACTGGTAGGTGTGAGAATCATTAGTTCTATAAGGTGTTTTTTGTAATGCCGGAGAGCTGCAGCTATATGACTCTAGCCTTAGCAAGCCATAAGTATATATCTATATTGAATTATAACTTGCTATATATAGAGCATGATAGCAAGGTATTTCAAATCGAGAACTTGGCAGGTGAGTGAAGAAGGTAGTAATATTTGGAAAAGATGTACCATATATTCAGATTTTAACGTTTTGAGCTGAGATGTCAGAATGACATAGGACTAATTAAATGACTTATAAAATCTTTCTTTCCTTATAAGCAATAGGATGGTGTGGGGCTGTTTGTAGTCTACCTTGAGGACGCAGGAATCAAGGTGCTGGTCAAACTATTCATGCAATTAAAGGAATATGCTTACTGGAATGTGCTTTTGGCATCTTTGTTACAAAAATGTAATTGTATAGGAATCAGAAGATGAAAAGCTGGGAACAACTCAGTAAAAACAGCATAAATGGAATTCTTCTGAAAGGTCTGGAGCTTACTGGCCAAGCCACATTGATAAGGGAAAAATTCTGACTCCAATAAAAGGAAATTCAAAACAAGTACCTCTGTGAGGTACTGCTTGCCCTGTAAGGTCTCTTTTCTGGCATACCTTCTAAAATAAAATCTGACCAGACCCGTATATTTCAAAATCATCCTTGCCAATCAAGGTAAACTGAAGAGATAAATGGCAAAATTGCATCATTTTCTCAATGAAATTACTCTTACTGCTTTATGTGTAATTACAGCAAGACTTGCAAATGCTACACGCTGCTGCTGCTCATTAGATGTATTGTTCTGAGCAGACAGTAGAACAAAATGTCAACACAGTCCATGCTATTTCACTTGAAGAATTGCTGAATGCTCCCATATTGACTGAAACACAGCGAAACACAAACATCCCTTGTGCCAGAGGAAAAGCTTCTGTGGCCACAATAAATTATAGTCCGTTCAAAGCCTTACAGAGTTGCCTTTCACTATCTCAAAAGACATTAGCATTTCTTCTTAATTTTTTTCCCATTTCTCATTGTAAGTGGTTGAACTAACAGTCGCTTCAATAAATGAAAGTATTTGGACTGTGTTAGTTCCAAGAGTGACAAGACTTTCATGCACACCATGTTTAATAGTACTCTTGCTTACACTGTTAAATACTTAGTATTTTCAGAATTTTTTTGATACGTATGGTTAGAAGTGTTCATATATATTTAGTCAGACAATAAATCAAATGCTAAAGTATGTTGGTTTTTGATAAACAGGAAATTGCATATAAGTCTCTGCCACCCCAGATAAAGGAAAATAAACTCCTGTACCCACTCCATTGTGTGCTTATACATCAAATGGATAAGTATGAAAATGTTATTGTTCAATATCTATTGCATTTCTTGGTAATCTTAGACTGCTTTATTCTTTTAATGTATGTGTTTTACCTTAAATTATTTTTATTAATTTGGCTTGTTTATTTCTAAAGACTACTACAAACTTCTAGGCTTTGGTAAACTACAGTTCATGTTAAAAGCTATCTGATCCCCATTTTCCAGCTGATTTAAAATGTCTTTTTTAAATGCCTATAAACATTGTTTGTTTTTCCATTTTTCTTTCCAGCAATTCTTTCAAACTCTTGTTCCTGTGCTTGAAATACAAGTAATCAGAGAGAGAGTGGCCAAGTCTGGCCTTTTCAAAGGATCTAAAGCTGACGTGTTCTTTGTTGTTCTCAAGGTCTCTCTCTCCTTGGCTCTCATGTTTGTCTGAATTTCCTATTCTCTTCTCCAGTCCTCCCTCACTTAGCATTTCTTCCTCCTCATCGCAGTACTTCATCGTGCACTCAGGTTTGTTAGACAGATCTTGAGCCACATACAGCTTGTTGTTGTGATGGTAAATGCCAGGGCTGTAATGCTCTGTGTCATAGCAGTTGTCTTCCTCTTCTTCCTGGCATGAGCTTCCCTTGGCACTCTCACCATCCGAATGAAATGAGATTCCCTTCCCTTGGCTTTTCTGGGAAAGATCAAAGGGTTCTTCCTGTTCCAAACTTCTCAAGACATTTGTCTGCGACAGAGCAATTCTTCCTCTTCCAAAACCTTGTTGTGTTTGAGAGAAGGAGAAAAAGAACAATTTATACATAGGAAATTTTACTACATGATACATGGTTAAAAAACAAAACGTGAAGCTGCCCTCTATTTCATATTTTACCTTTTTTCTTCCACCCAGCTATCTCCAAGTACTTTACTGTTTACATCGCATGGCATCTCCTTTGAGATGCTGTTAAAATTATTATTGTATGCACTTCACAGCCAGGTCAGGACACATAAAACATTGTGTTGTACATGCCAGACACTTGATGAGGGAGCTAGGAATAAAAGTGAAGTGGCCTGGCCTCTAAACTATTTTTGCTAGTGAACCTACCCACTTCCTCTTTCCTATTTTTTTTTAAATGAAAACTTTGATCTCAAGAATCACAGGCAATAATCAAAGACCCACGTTTTGTACATTTTTTTTTCCTGAGGATTGGAAGAGATTTGAAACATGTTAATGTGTTTGTTCTATGGACATTCTGGTTCAAAGTTACTACTTTAAAAATGAAAAGACAAGTCTCAGCAGTCTATGACTTCCATTCTCCTCAATTTTTCCTCTTTCATCTACTGAGAAACCACTTATGCCACTGAAAAGCTCTGTGCCCTAGCTAGTGTTTCAGCTTGAGGAAATCATTATAAACAAGCAATGATTTTGAGCCTTGCAGTATAAGTCTGAGTGTAGTCCTGGGTATGGTTTGTCTTAATATTTGTCAGAGTGTCTCGTCTCTTGCTACAAATCCAGACATTACCCAGGAGGCATCTGTGGACTCAAATGTGCTCTGAGCATTAGGATGCACCAGAGAAGATTCAGGCACTGCAGGCGTAGTCCATCTTCATTAAAAGAATGGTAACAGTACTGGGGAGAAGATCTCACCCAATTGCAAATATGTAAGAAAGCCATTATTTTACTTGCTTTTTTTGTTTTGTTTTGCTTTGCTTTGTTTTTTTCCCTCAGTAGTTGAATCCACTTTCTGAAGAATCTATGCAGCCTCACTAGATACAGCTACTATTTTGTCACAGGTTGTATTTGTTAAAATGTTTTCTGAGCAGGTGGTAGCCCTTACAAATTGTCTTGTGTTTTATAATCCTCAAAGGCTGAAGAATCTCTGTGGGCTGGAAATCTTTTAGGCTGCCTTCAATTACAAGTAATTGGGTAACTAGCATGGTGCTGTGGGAGGTTTACAGGAAAAAAAAAGAGCCATTTATTTCATTACCTGTTAGGATCTTTGTATATTTTATGCCAAATATCATTAAAGTGTATGTTTTACATACATGCTAGGCTGGCCTAAAGCCTGAATTTGAGGAACACCAAGAATTATTACCCATGAAAAAACTATTTATCCAGAAATTCTTAACAAACAAAATATCTTGTATACTCAATCTCTCAAAACAATCATCCCGAATTCCCCCACTTTAGGTAGCATTGGCATGTATGCACACATGAGGCTGACTTTAGGAAGTGTATGCGGTAGGTGGGAGATAGGATTTACTCTGCAGGACACCCTGGGTAATCAAAAAAACATATGCTTTCAGACGGGGGAGGAGTCTCTCCTCCTGTCCACATGCTTCTTTGTAAACTGGGTGTTGAGCCTGTTGCCTTTGCCTAACATCAGCTATGTCGATATGGTACAGAGCAACCATATCTTGAGCAGAAAGGCTACTGAATGTAGAGCTGTTCAGGCTTCCATTCCCATTCCAGTCTGGAATCCAATAGGCAGCAAGCAAGACCCATGAAATCTTCTAGATTTTTTGCTTTGATCAGCTTTAAATGAATTTATTATTTATGATGTACCTCAAGCATGAGACAAAAGCCATAAACTCCTAACCAGATGTGTCTGTGTCTAGGGAAATAGATCTGCTTGTCCATGGTTGCTAGGCTGTGGACTGTCAGGCTCTGGCAATCAAGCCTCTTGAAACTGTAACATTTATTCAAAAATAATGGAACTACACCTTCAGTCAGGAAGATCATGCCATCCAGTTGTTCCCCTGGCCCACTACATGTGCCACAGCCTCACTAAAGCTGAGTCTCTACCAGCATGTGCCCATTTGTGTCTCGGGGTACCCGCATGCTGGGAGAATCTCTGCAGTGCTGTGGATATTACACCTTCTCACAGTGATGGATGGGAGCCCTGGGCTTAAGTACAAGACCATTTGGTACAGCTTGATAAATCCTCTGCTCTCACGCTACTGACTGTATTCTCCCTAACACCTGACACCAGCAACTTAAGGCACTAAAATTATTTCCTTTGTACTTGTACATACTGTCTCATTCTGTCTCCATCTACTAATGCATCTCAATCTGTACCCATGTGTTACCAGATATCTAGGCTGAAAGGTCTCTGAGACAAAAGATAGGGATCTCTGATCTGTAGCACTGGAGTAATGTGGATAGTTAATAACAACCTCCCAGGCTTACGGGATTCAATCTCTTCCAATAGCATTGTATCCATGGTACAAGAATGTGGATCTGTGGTAGAAAGCCCGTTTGGGTTTACTGATACACAAATTCAGTTCTCTCAGAGAATAACCTTGCTGAAAAATATTACCTTGAGAATGAAATCCTCTTTCCATGACCCCATGTTTGACTTTCATGTGCCTGGTTAGGTTCCCCTTCAAGGTGAATTTGCTGGGACAGTAGAGGCACTTGAAAGGCTTACTGTCCGAGTGCAAATGCATGTGTCCCATTAAATTGTGCATTCTGTTAAATTCCTTTCCACAAAGCTGTCAAAAACAGTAAAAATGAAAATTATTTGTTCTTAGGGGTACTTCCAAGGATAACATTTTAAAAGGAAATAGAACCTACCCTTCGCAACTTGAACCTTGGCAGCTTCTGGCTGCACCTTGTTTTTCAAAGATACAGGCAAAAAACCTACAGACAAGAGTATGTGGTTAAGTTTGATCTATCTAGGGCCTTCTGCACTGCTGCTGTTTTTTTAAAATTTGGTGACTAGGAGAGGCACACAGTCAAGAATTCCCCAAAATCAGGGAATGTTGTTGTAAGGAGGGGAGAGGCTTAAGTATGTAACCTGAAAGGCTCTTAACATGAATGAAATTCAAAGTATAATTTCTGCCCTGGTGAACCATTTCATTTGTAGTTTATAAATCTAGACTTTAATCAAGAAAAATGCCAGGCAGAGATGGAGATACCAAGGAAGGATTTATGTGAAACATTCAAGCAGAATATTACTTCTCCTTAACTGGAAATGAAATGGCTACACATTTTGCTGAAAGCTAGAAAATGCAATTCCTTTTTTTCTTTGTGTCTTGTTCCCCTGTTTTTCTCTGATCCTCTTATCTTCTCTTTACCAACCTCTGTGTTTCAGTGTCTCTGGTGAGTAAGCCGGAATTTAAACAGTCATGAGGCAGCAAGAATGACTCAGCTTTCCCTGAAGCATGTTCCTGCCAGCTCAAGCCATTGATCGTGCAAGTTTCCCTTTGATGAGACAATAAGGGTTTTGTTTTTTTCATTGTTGTTGTTTATCTAGGTGGGTCCTTTTGTCATCTGGTCCCTTACAAATCAAATGTATTCTCAAGATATGAGAGTTTGACATCAGTATTACAAGCTTCTAGTCTTACATGGCTTCTGGCCTTTCCTTATCAAGATTTATAATTTCTTCACATTCAAGTGGCTATTTCCATCCTCTGCAAACTTTGATTTTTGCTTTCTACTTCAGCTCTTTTTTTTTTTTTTGCAATGGTTTTAGACAAATACTTTTACTGTCAGATTTTTTTTTTATGATCTTCATTACTGTATGAGGCAGAATCACCATTACTGAGTAACTGAGACACATCAAGCAGTGTACTCATCTGGAGAAAATTGCTAAAAAGCAATTACTGAGATTCCACCAAATTTTTGGTCTAATTTGACTTCTGATTTAATTTATTTTGGTAGTATTGAAGGTCTGCTACAGTACTTTTTGATTCAAATTCACAAAGCCATCACCTGGAATATCTGGATGAAATATAGATAGTGGAATGATAGTCAGTGAAATAGTACTGTATCCTTTGCATTTTAAACCATCTTTTCATGGAAAATGGAAGCAGTTCATTAATATAAAAATCTGCAGGCATATTGTTTTTAAATAAAACCTAGAGCTGAGGCAATGCTGCAGAAAGAAAGGGTCTGGAAATAATCCCTTGCTTTCAAAAAAATATCTTTCAGCTGCATAAGTTCTCTTCCATTATTTGCTCTCTGTGATTTTGCTAAAATGAACATTCTAGCAAATAAATTTATTGGCAAAGTGTTCACTGAGACAGTGGAGGAAGAAAAAAAAAAAAAAGAATAGCCACTGAAAATGAGTTATTAGTCTGTAAAAGTAACATATCTGACTCCAAGTGTCATCCATCCACTTAGGGAAAAGGACTGTCTCTTCTTTGCATTCAAAAAAAGCTAATACGCTGGATAACTTATATCCAGGGAACTGAATGTACCAAAAAACACTCTGAAAGTGCTGGGAGGAAACAAAGAGGAGAAGCAGTGATGAGCACAGAAAATTCGCAAGGGAGAACAGCACCTGATTTTATCTTGACAGCTGCTGGAATGACCTATGATATGTCAATATTTCCCTGGCTACAAGTATGCCAGTGATAATACTCTTCTAATACCTTTTAGCAGAAGGCTTCTGGTCAGTGTGGCTGACCTGTGTTCTCACCAGCTTTTGCTTTCTGATAAATGGGTCTTTACTTTTCTACCTTAACTGGTAACCAAGGAAAATCATGTTAAACAGGTGAATGGCCAGAGTACTTCAGGCAAATCTACATCTTTATAAGGTGTTGAGAATTAAGATGGGTCTAGTAGGAGCATTTATATTTTTTTCTGTCAAGACAACATTTATTCCTCTTTCTTCATAATGAAAAGACGGGTGACTTCGTAAAGGATAATTCCGTACAGCATAGAAGTTTTGTGTCTCTGAATAAAAGGGGTGGGTTTACCATTTCCCAAAGTCAGGCACAGTGTTAGGGACTTGTAATGTGTTCCTGTCCCGAAATCTCCTCTGGGGACATAAGGAAATGGTACCAAAGTGGAGAGGTGTGGCAGGAAAATGAAAGAAATGCAGATATGAAAATTGTTTTCTGGAATGATGGCTCTGTGTAGCATGGTCTCTGAGTAAACTATCCCTTTCAAAAGACACAAGGCAACTTTCAGATGAATGTCCATGGAATGTCTCTTCCAGAGGGTGAAGGGAGCACGTTTTGGGCTCACCTGATGGAATACAGCAACTCAGAGCTAGCTGGGGTTCACATCTAGTGTTTAAAGAATAGCCTGAGACTGCAAACCAAACTAAGAAAGACTTTCTTTCTCTGTGAAAGGGCAGGGGTGTGAGCGCTGATGAGCAGAGTATGAAAGATGATCCTGAGCCAGCTGAATGGGAGGGAGCTCCAGCAGAAGTCACCACAGAGCAACTTATCAGTCAGGGAGATGCAAAGCTCATGCTTTTCTTCCCAAAACACTCACTTCTTACATTTTCTTTGGTTTTGACACCTGATCTAAACCTGTGATTTTAGATGGGAAAAAAGTGGAGTCCAAGACATTTGCTGCAAAATGTGTTTGGCTGGGCTGGAGAAAATTTCACTGCAATCTTTACTGGGGGACAGAAACGTTGATGACTTCAGCACTAAAAGCAACGATAAATTTCATAGAAGCTTCCTCTACAAATCAAAATTAGCAGTATTGCACCAGTTGGTGCAACTCCTTTAGAACACTTCAGTGGTTTTTTTCTAAACAGAAATAAACAAGGCCACACAGGCTCGGGCCTTTAAAAGCTACAGAGAAGTTCACTCTTCAGAGAAAAATCAAAAAGATCCAGGCTGCTGCTGGGTGAGGAAGCAGAAAGGACAACTATTTGATACTCCCTCACTTCAGATAGTCTGTGCTTAGCTGTGATTAGACACACAGGAAGGCCTCATGAGTTTTTGTTCTGTGAGAAAAAGGTAAAGAAAACCACTGCATGTGGTGAAGTAGAAAGGCTACTGCTGAGCTCTCTTTCCCTTGTATTCTTCTTCTTTTTTTTTTTTTTCTTCATAAGAAGGGTGTTCCTTTCCTCAAACAGAGAAGGAGAGGGAGAAAGACTGTAAACTGTTCAAAAGGGCCGTGAGAAAACAGGAAGCTTTGAAAAGTACAAGAGAAAGCAAGATGAAATCTATTTGCAGGCGGTTCCCCGGGGACATGTGAGCCATTGTTAAGCAGGCTGTTCATACAGCTATATCCTTCCTTCTGCTGAGGAGGAGCTTGGTGCCAAAAGGCTGCTATCTGGTCATTGCCTTAACCCCCTGAATACCAGCCAGAAATACTTGCTAAAATCTTTCAAGGGCTCTGCCAGAGAGGCAAGGGATGTTCCCAATGCCAGAGCAATTCCTGGTTCTCCCTTTGCTCTGCTCTGCTCAGGGGCATTGATGTTGATTCTTACCCCTTCAGCTATAGGAGAAACTGGTTCACTGTGCTTACTTGTTTCTTTCTTCCTAGGAACATTGGGTGGGGACAGAGAAGTGAAAAATATAAGAAAAACAGGTGTTCCTGTAAAGCTTTTGTTACTGGCTGGAAAACATGCTGGTGGTACTCCAGTTCCTGGTTCAAACTATTGCCATCTCCAAGTTTTAATAGTTTGTCATCTTCAAACCCTAACCTGAAGACAAGCTTCTAGCTAATCTGCACATGGCTGAAAAATAGTGTGGGTGCAGAGACTGCATCCAGAACAGTTGATCAAATAATTGAGTTTCTTCTCTGAAATTTGAGGGGTCAGAAGAGGACTATGACCAAATGGGAACAAAAAGACAGGTTTGCAGGTGTTCTCAAAGAATTAAAGTCCCCAGCAGGCTTGACTTGAAACTACCCAAGCATTTCAGTAACAGAATTTATTTTAACAATATAGAAAAACATAAGACCTAGTATAAAAAATAACATTTTAATACAACATAAATTAAAATGAAACAAAACACTAAAGTTGAAAGACTTTGCTGTTATTATTTCGAAGTGAAATGCTTCAAAGTTATCAAAGCAAAATGAGGAAGTAAAAAATATTCATTTTTGTGTTTTCCTATTAAAATTATCACTGAATGCCATATTTATTTTCCTATGACATTGTGAAGTTCTACATTTTTCAAGAGAAAATAATTCCATTTAAAATTTTTCATTCAGCTCTGCTTCTCGATGAAATATTCCCTTTAAGAATGTATTTAATTCCATAAAGGTGTTGGATGAAAGAATTCTAGAAATTGCTTCCAGATCAATCTTCAGTTACTTAGGCATAAACTGTGTAACATGTTCCACTTTGTATTTGTAGCCCTCCTAGAGTAGATCAAAGTGGGAATAAAACCTACAACCTTTAACTTCACAAAGTATGGCTACAGTAATGAACCTGCTAGACAGTAAAAGGAACAGTTGTAGTGTCCAATACTGAGTAAGAATATAAACATGAATAATTCATTACGAAGATATCAGAGATGACCACAGTCAAGAAAGCCAAAGCCTTGAAGGTTTATGGGGAGGGAGGATAAGAGAGGACGGGAAGGGAATGTCGGCAAGGGAGGCAGCTAACTGGAACTCGCACAAGATTCTAAAAAGGCCAGATGGTCTCAGAGGCTGTTTTGTTCGGCTGCTGAAGTCCTGCCCTGGATTTCAGTCTAGTAATTACACTTGGCCCAATCAAATCCCTTCTGCAGTTGTATTTTGCTGTGCCTTTCTTTGAGTCCTTCCCTGAACTGTCACATAGCATCACCGTGCGAAGTAGCGGCTGCTGCTTTTCCATAGTCCTCTGCAGGTGCACGACTTGATCTATATTTTCAGTGCATGATTCAGGTTATTAAGCACTAAGACTTCTGTTTCGACGGCTGTGCTAAGCAAATGTCAGTTATGTTTATTGTCCTCAAACTGCTATGGCATTTAAATGCTCACGAAGCTGAAAAAAATATTTGAGGATGAAAGTTACTGATATTGAAGGGGAAGGGAGTAAACCGCTGATATTTACCTCCATTATTTTGTACTACATAAGTAGAACCTGGATAAAGAACAAAAACCAGGCTGGTTTCTGCTAATTTAAATGCAACCTCCATATGTGTTCACAAATCTTGTTTTTCTAATTCTACCATACTGCAAGATGATAGTATCACAGAAATATCCAGTGGGTTAATGCTTCTGCCACCAAATGCACTTACCTTGCATTTAAAGGGTTTGACATCAGAGTGAACAATCATGTGGGCCTTGAGAGTCTGCTTTTGCACAAAGCTCTTGAAGCACAAATGGCATTGATAGGCTCTGATATTGGTATGGATCAGGACATGTCGCTTCATGTTGGCCAACAGAGTAAATTCCCGGCCACAAATTCCACATTTGTGCTCTTTCACACCCTGTAAGAGAAGATAATAATCAGAAAATTCTGTAGATGGAAAATTTTCTAGATAATTTGATCTTCAGTACAGCAATTATGAATTACTCATTCATACATCATTAGCAAAGCAGATAATAAATTACTTCATTTTTAACGTGATTTGCTCAAGTAAGAGATTTTTATTTTTTTTCCTGACAAACTCTTACAAGAATCTGAGAAGCAGAGAAGGAAAGCAAAATGTAAGCTTAATGAAATACTGAGGTTTGTTTCCATCAGTAAGTTTACAAAAATCAATGAGAGACAGTCAGTAGTAGAGCTTCTCTGTCCTACTCTGCTGCTTACGTAAAGCATTTGTCAAATGTGTACACTTACTGACCAAGAATTAAAGCTAACCAGTTAAGAGACTAAATTAGTACCTGCCTTTGATAATTGAACACCATTGGCTTCTAAAAAAGGCATAGCCCTGTTTTGAAGAAAGCTATAGAAAATAATCTGAAGTAACTGAGAAGTAGTCAAGCAACGTCACTAAATAAGGATAAACATGTTACATTCAGAAATTGTGCACTCTTGGTAGGACGTGCACTAACACTAATGGAGTGATCCCATTTTATCTGGTGTTTACAGAGCATTTCTAATTACTTTTATGCTGTCTAGTCAATTTACTAATGCATAATTCAATATTCTTGCTCACACCCACGTGGTCTAACTGCCAGCTCCTCAAAAAGTCGTTTAGATGCTACGAAAATCAAAGAATTTACCACTACACATTTTGAGAGTTTGAGTGTAACTTGCTGAAGGTAATGAGGATTTACTAGTGAAGCGCAGAGAGCAATTACTCTTCCTCCAGGCCCCGTTACAAAGAAGACTTGAAACAATCTCTGCTTTTGTGCCAGTCAGTGGCTTTCACAGTTAATTGCCAAGCTAAAACTGTGAACACCAAAAGCAGCTTTAAGTGTCTGCCTATCTGATGTGAGGCTGCATTTGGGCAGTTAAGTACTGTTAATTACGTTCACAGCTGAATCCACCTGCAGCTGTGGACAAAGAAGCAGAAGCTCTCTAAAGGCCCAGGGGCATTGCATTTCCTGTGACAAAAAAAAATGCCAAGTCTTAAAATAGTAGAATTTTGCATGGTAAATCCAAAGAACAGGGAATCTCCAGAAAGAGCAGAAATTATAGTTGTATAGAAGGGAAGAAAAAGCAAACGTGGAAGTAGAGGTTGTTGGTTTTTAAAAGAAAATGTGTCTATATGACTGAAATGTGGTAGCGTTCAGTATTTTTAATGTTTTTCACATAAAAGCCAAAATTCAAGTGTTAAAGGAAAAAGACACAAAACAGGAAGCAAATTTTTCTAAAATGCATGGGGTTTTGATGTGCCTTAACAACATTTTTGTAAAGCCAGTTTCAGACATTCTTGAATGGAACAGTTACATTTTTCCTATTTTTGAAAATGATCTTTCTGGATGTGTTTCAAAGCCTAACCTAAACTGACTCTGCTGTCAGCAGTGGCAAGACTACCACTTGATATGAATTGACTGGGATTATGGACCTGCTTGTCCACTTTTATTAAATGGCGTTCTGGATAACTTATGCACTAAGGGGAGTTTTTCTTTGGTTGGTTTTTTTCCAATAATGTCTCATTATAATGATGCTTCAAAATCTGTTGAGTAATAATATACTTTCTTTTGCTGCATACATACAGTCTATTTCAAATCCACATTCTTCCCAATGAAAGAAGCAAAGCAATAGAGCCGGTTAACATTTCGGGGGAGGGGTGCTGTACAGCTCCACGAAATTATGGCGTGTTACAGAGGGTCATTCTGAAGATAAAACTCGGAGAGATGGGAATATAGTTTTGGGAAGTAATACAGGTGGTTTGGTTGGACTCCCATCTATCACAAAGCAGGGTTTGTGTGTACTTTCCTAAGACTGGCAGAGACATCTAGCTTCTACTACTACCAGTGCTGCTGGGGCTTTTGCTCTGCACAAAACTCTCCCGCTGGCCAAGGGCCAGCATGAGGCTCTACAGGCCAATTACCTTCTTTCCGAGGAGGTACACACATGTGTCTTTAGTAGCCTGTAATCCCTGGGCAACCTTCCGATGCAAGGTGAGAGGGCGACCCGTGCTGGCTTACCTTGTGAGTCAGGGAGTGCTGTTTGAGGTGGTGGGGCTGCACAAACTCCATGCCGCACTCGGTGCAGATGTACGGGCGGATGTCTTTGTGCTTCATCATGTGGTTTTGTAGCTGGCTTGGGTACTGGAAGGTCTTATCGCATTCAGTGCAATTGTACTGTATAGGGCCACGGTGGGTTGTTAAGTGCCTCTTCAGCTGAGCCAGGGTCGGGAAGTCCAGGCCACACTCCACGCAAATGTTCTCTCGGCCACTCTCGTGCTTAGACTCGTGTGCTTTCAGCTCGCTGGGGTAGGCAAAACCTCTGCCACAGATCCTGCAGTTGTAAGGCTTGATGTCACTGTGTTGCATCATGTGTCTTTTAAGGTGACTGGTTTGAGTGAAAGCCTTGTGGCACACCTGGCATTTATGTGGCCGAGTGCCCTGGTGGGTCAACATATGTGTGTGCAAGTGGCTCAGCTGCTTGAAGAGCTTGCCACATCGGGTGCAAGCGTGTGGCTTAATGCCACTGTGCCCCAGGATATGGGTCACCAAATTGTACTTGGATGTATAGGACTTCTCACACATGGGACATTGCCAGCGTTTCTGTTC
>KZ506605.1:27687-42533 GCA_002844005.1 Limosa lapponica baueri
TGTGGTCTGAATTCTTCACCAAATGGAGTTGTTCTGTGTGGCTTTGGAACAGGGCTCAGCGGCTGCAGGCAGCGGGTGAAGGGAGAGGCTTGGGTACTGTCGACATTAAAACTCATGTCTTCATTCTTCATCATATTTGATTTTTTTCTCTGTTGTCCAAACTCCTTAAAACAAGCAGAAAACCAATTCTCTTTACTTCTTCCTGTTGTCCTGCGTTTAACATTTTATTGCCTATTTTATTGTTTTGGAGGTTGTTAGTTTTTTTAACTGAATACAACTAAGGACATCTTAGGCCCATATAAGACAAAGGCTTTTTAAAGAATTGAATTGTTAGTGGAGAACAAAGAAGCTTTGGTCTTTCTGTGGTAGAATTGGTGGTTTAAACCAAGTTTGGCCCATATAACATCTTTGCAGCATAAACATGCTGTACCATGATGTGCTATTTCACAGCTGAATCTTTATGGCAATGTTTCTGCTTAATTTAATTCAGCTAGGTTATTTGTGGGCAAAATTGTGTCCTTGGCATGCACTGGCTCTAAAAATTGGCGGTGCATCTAAAGGATATGGCAATACAAACAATAATGTGCACATTTATTATGGTTGTGACATGAAAAACCAAAGCCAAAAAATGTTAAACTTCTTTGTATCATTAACATGTGCTGCTGTGAGAGAAAACAATGGCCAAGTGATCTAAGGACACTGTGTACCATCAGGTTTTGCGCCGTGTTTCCTGGCTTCTCTCACTTTGTATTGTAATAAGAAGGTGGAGATTAATTTATTTTCTTTGTTTTAATCCCAGTGATATTTACCTGGCAGATTTGGGGGAGGAAAGACTTTTGACGACTCTCCAAATTACATTAAGTTTTATAGACTTAATCTAGGGATTTTTTTGTTTCTAAACAGGTGGGCAAAATCTCCACTATAATTATAGAATTAAAGTCAACAACCCCCTAGGTCTCCAGAGCAATTGACACCCCTACGAAGGCTCCAAGCCTTTCTAATGGTACAGTGTGACAAGGCAGATTAATCACAGAATCACAGAATATTCATGGTTGGAAGGGACCTTCGAGATCATCAAGTCCAACCACAAAAAACAAAAACAAAAACAAAAACAACACATCCAAAAACACACCACACCCACCCACAAACAGACACAAACCAACAATCTCAGGCACTAGAGCATGCCCTGAAGTGCCATGTCTACATTTTTCTTAAACACCTAATTAATAATTGCCTTCTGAAAAAATTTTATGTTCCACTGATCGTACAGGGAGCTTCTCCTGAATTTGAGGTTCATCTAAAATATTGGTTATGAATTTTATCTTAATTAAGTCTGCTACCTTTTGCCCTGGCTCTTGATGGATGCGCTTATCTGCATGGGTGTGTGTGTGTCTGTGTTTGTGTACATGCATCTATCCAACCAGGTGGAGGTTTTGTGGAAAACTAGACATATTTTCCTACCCAATATTGATGCTATTTATAACACGGTTCTTGGAAATGATGGGCGGATAACATGAAGGTGGTTGGATTACTAAAGACACTCCTGTTTCTTTTTCAAGAAGCTCCATGCTGGATAAACCTGCTTCTAAAGATAGATAAAAGCACATCTCTGTGACCTAGTTAGGCTGTGGACAAGAGAAGGCATCCTACAAACCTGCTTGCAAACAGATTACTTCCTTCTAACAGGGTAGACTGTGAAATTATCTTTGAGATACCGTGTGAAACCAAAGGCTCAGTGAAAAAACTTTAAGATGGAAAATTTAGACAAATGCACAAAGAAGGAGCAGTAATTGAAGCAAAAATTGGAGGAGCTCTAAAATGATGATTCAGAAGACACCTGTGGTAGTGGAAAAGACTAAAAAAATTGCTCACAACTGGGAAAAGTACCTTATAATTATACTTTCAGTCCCTAGCTCACTGATTTGCAACAGTATATATGTATTTACACACTATATATATATACACTCTTGTGTGTGTATGTACGCGTACATTTGTAATATATATAAGTGTGTATGTTCCATCAGAGAGAATTGTTAGGGAGTATGCATTCTGCTAAGTTTCCTTGTTACTCTAACTCCCTGGGCAAAATAAGGAACAGTTAGATCTTGAAGACTTTTTGGTTACAAAGGCATGATTTATTAAAAAGGAAGAAGGGGAAGGCAATCTTCTGAATAACAAAAGACTCCACTTCTTTCCAAAAGGGAAAAAAAGATTTTCAAAATGCATCTTGAGCGATGTTTAACTCACACAATTTGAACATATGCCTGTAGACCAAAATCTCCCTTTCGAAGTATGGACCTGTCCTTCAAATGTCTTTTATCTTGTGTATCTGATTCTTTCCCAGCAAAATGAGTATGAAAGGCTTCAGAGAGTCCATAGCAATTGAGAACCCAGCTATGTTATTTACTGCTTTTGTTAGATTATTGAAATGCTGCAAAAAATACACAGAAGTGACAGTGAGTTGTGTCTATTTGCTTTCTTGTCTCTTGGCTGCCAGTTGCTCCCTTCTTCCATGCAAAATTTCAAACTTTCTGGAACATAGAGTTCAGTCAGAGAAGGTAGAACTGCTTGAAATTACTAGAAAGAAATAATTTCCTTGCACTACTAACCTTTGGCTGCTTTCACTGAGCATATGGGTTTATTCCACTGTCCATGGCTACACATATCGTGGGACCAAGCCTACAAGGAAAAGCATTTAAACTGTCAGTGACCAGCACAAGTAGAGAAGTGCTATATAATCCAACAGAAGAGCACCTAAAAGGGGAGGGAAAGTACAGATTTAAAGTCTAAATATGGATCACCTTGCTGCTTATTTTTCCCCCTTCAATCTGCCAAACCCCATGATGTAGAAATTAATTGACTAAAGATTAAATGCAGCATCTCTTCTCGTGTCCTTTCATTTTTGCAGCAAACCTGTGCTGATTTGAATGGAGGCATGATCTTCACCTTGACCAGAACTTAATTCCATAAAATGTGAGTCCTGAGGAAACGTAGACGAGACTGCATATTTGACCATCATGCAAGAAACGGTTAATGAGCAGTCCCTTCTTCTTTAAATAACTTCCGTAGAGAACTTTCAAGCTTTTAATCGCACAGTTTCCCAGTAATTTTTTTTCTATCTGACTCCGGAGTAGCTGATCTCATTTCAATACTCAACAATAAATAAGGGGGGATAAATTGAAGAACTTCTGCTTTAAATGTCTCCTAGTGGGCTTTTGTGTTTCCTGTATAAGCACTTTAAAAATTCTTTCTTTCTTCAGCACTTAGTATTTAAAATGCAATGCTATGTAGCACAGCAGTGTGTGATTCTAAACATTGAGGTTAGTTTAAACCTGGATAGAGATTAAAAATTCTAGCTTTTATCAGCAGTATTTCAGCTCCTCGGTTTTGAAAACTTGGTCTGGAAAACTCATTGAGACAGAGGTTTCCATGCTGTATTGGTACTTAAACATAAGAAAAAACCCTAAACCCAGCACTCCAAAACTTATTAAAAAATTAATTTCTTTAGAACAGACAAGCATCCTCACAGTTCCTTTATGTAAATAAGTATATTTGGAAACACACTATTCTGAAAAATAGAACAGCAAATAAGCTCTTTCCCTGACCTCTCAAAAAAAGAAAAGAAAGGCTACAGAGAGTTCAGATAGTTGTTGAGGTATTTCCAAAATAGAATATCTATGCAGTTGTTAACTTCCGTGAAAGAGGAAGAGTTTAATACAGAATATGAATCACCATTTACTTTCTCATTTCCACTCATCATGTTTTTACAAAGGATTTTTAAAAGTATGTAAATCATGCCATTCACTCTACACACATACTCATTGTTACAGTCTCCAGGTAATATTCAGTACTGAAGTCAACAGCAAATTTTCTTTAGACTTCAGCAGAACCAAGATTCTGCTTCCCGTCTGAGTGTGCCTTCTGTCTATAGACTAATAATAAGCCCAGCCACAAAAATGTGAGGTTATGAAGTTTCTCAAGCTTAAACACTGACTACTACTATTCTGATTTTGTCCTTGGGCAGCACAACGATAAAACCAGAAATGAGACCAAGATGAGTGAAAGCGATATGTACTCTTTGACAAAGGAAAACAGGCTACTTCGTTAGGACATTTGCACTTGTGTTTGCTACTTCAGAAGATGAAATGGAGGAAAGTGTAGGAAGTCTAAAGGTAGCTGAACAGGCTGAACAGCTTCTCACAGCTGGAAGAGAGTTTGCACATTTAACTGAACATGTATGACTGTAGAAACCGTGCCTGTAAGAGCGCATTTCTGCCCTCCTCTTGGGTCCCAAAATACTGGCATCCGTAAGGAAAGAATGAAATCTAACAGCTGTTTCTGAGTTGAATGTGGTGAGGATCAGTGACAAATGACACAATATCATATTCCTTGAGCTAAAGTTGAGAGTTGGAGAGTTTCAGCCTTATTGAACAACCCAGTGGGTTTTTTCAGTCACTGAGTTTTGTGAACTGTAAATGATTATGATTATCTTAATAGGTTTCATGGCATCTCCTTCATTCAGTTCACACTTCCAAATAGGTTTTGGGTTTAAATGTATTCAGTCATACAGCTGTTGAACTAAGCACCAAATTCTTTACCTAGTTTTCACCCGTTTGATGTTTATGCAAAACTTGTATCAGTTTCAGGATGTGACCAAAAGGGCTTTACTATCATAATCTCACTTCAGCAGTGAAGCAACCTTCTCTACCAAATCTATGCAGCTTTGAGTTATTTGTTAGACTTTGAAAATGCCAGAATACCTGTACAAACATGAATGTATCCATTACTGGTAACCACGTATTTTCAGTTAGTTCTGATCTCTCCTTACCATTCTCCCTGCTAATTTCTCTCAATGGTAGCATGAATACTCCATAAGCCCTTGTTTTCTTTCTCTTCCACTTCTTTTCTGCTGCCTCCAGTGTGTGAGTAAAGTCATGCCATCCCCCATTTCCTTTTCTATTCGGAATTTCATAATCTTATACTGTTGGAAAACAACTATGTGGATGTTTTTACCCTGTGATTTTCAAGTGTACCTTGTCTGATTTGCTGGTTTTATGGACTCTATTGAGTAAAAAATTGGACCATATGATAATAATGTCCCATCTCTGTAAAATCCATGCATGAGCTTGTCATTTGTACAGTCAGATTTTTGTTTGTAAGTGCTGCCTTGGTGAACGATGCAGAAGTTCTAAACCTGCTCAAAAGATTTAGAGTTGTTTCAATACTAGGTTCACTAGATATTGGTTCAAACTGCCATTATTATTCAAGAATGGATTATTTGTATAGGTTTTTTTTTCAAATTAAGGCATTTTATTTACTCTAGGCTTGAGTGAGTATAGTCATTAGAGGAGGGCAGAAGGTAAAAGAACATGTTCAAATCCATACCAGAACTTATCTAAAATCAGTGTCAACACTAGTATATTCTTTAGAGAAGTCCAGGCAAGGTGTGTTTTCTGTCCATGTTCTCCAGGCGTAAATATCCACATTTCAAGCACACAAATTTGAAAAATGAACTCCATTAACATACACTGAGTGTATGTTAATATACTCAAGCTGAGTATACAAAATGAGTGTACGTTATATATAAACTGGGTTTATGTTAATAGTCCCAAATCAGCCTTGAAGTCAACCTTATTTGAAGCTAACTTAAAAAATGGTTTACATTTTAAATGAAGAGAACACTTTTTCTGCTGCAGTGCAGAGCCTGGAGAAGACAGAAATTTGGGCTACCTTGCAAAAATAAACATGGATTTAGGGAAAGTGTCCAAAATCAATGAGTGCAGATACTGATTAGGGAGACACAGATGTTGGGGAAGCCTTAAAAAAACAGGCCTGAGTTGGGAATAATGGCCTTGTGGAGTTTAGTCAAGTCTTTTCCAATACCACTTCTAAAAGTGCTTCTTTTCTTTCTCTCATGTGCATGTAGACCTGGTGTCAAATGAAGTCCATGATTTAACCATCCATTTAATTGTCTTCTGAGATAAGGTTTCTTGTCCCATGCCTTTTATGAGACAGATGCGTCTGCTTAAATGGAGAACACTATCAAGATAATGATACTGCCATAAATATTTCTCTTCCCCTTTTGGATTACCATCATTAATAGAATTGGAATTGGAAACAAGTAAACAACTCTTCATGAAAATGATCTGGAATGACTGAAAATGAGAAGTGGAGCAGACCAGGTTTTTTCTTCCTACATGAGTATGATAGTACTGAGGAGCTTGGTGTCTTTTCACTTCTCCCTGGGAAATTACCTTCATCTGCGGTATCAGGCTTTGGGATAGAACTTCTTCTTTCCATCAACAAATGTGGGTTTTACTCAGCAAATGCTTGATAAAGGAATACTGATAACCTTGGTAACTCTTCCCAGGGCCTAATCAGAGCTCACTAAGGCTTATGGAAAGACTTCCAATAAACTCTGAAACTAATCCTTCACAATTTTCCTTTTATTTGTTATAGGTTCTGCTGTCCAGTTAGATATGAACCCGTCAATGGCATGACCAAAATTTGATACTTTTGACAAATGTGTTGTATGCATATGGAAAAAAAATAACTTATATTCCTAAGAATATGTTAACAGATACTAACCTTTGCCGACAACCTTAATGGAAATCATACAATTACACACTTAAGAAACTTAATTGACTCAAAAATCTGACATGTTTAAGCAGCTTAACATGACAGAGTAAACAGATGTAACAAGCAATGAACTTTCAAATTTATCTCATACATTAAATAATTATTTTTTTTCTTCACTGACTATTTTGTCATGTCTTCCTTGCTTCATGTTTGAAGTTTGATCATTTTCGATATTCCTTCTGCTTTAAGGGTTTTCCTATGCAATGTAGCTGCATTAATATCGTCTGGGAAATTACACTAGTATGAAGAAATGGGTCTTATCTCAGAAAACTCTGCAATAGAAATACTCTTCCTGCGTTGCCTTTGTTATTCCCAAATTTTAACATTTTAACTTGCATCATTTTTGGTTTACTTTAGCTGGGAAATACAGAAATGTAGGAAACATACCCATTTGCCTGCACTGCCTCTAGGGTGGCTTTTGGAATGATCTTCAATATATGTGTAACTTGGTTTTGTACTCAGTTTTCAGGGAGCAAGGCACTTTGAGCACTTTTACAGGAGTATAGTTACTTTGGTATTTCTTGTAGTAGAGCAAATGCTTAAAATATATCAAAGTGAATGTACATTCATTTCTCCATAACTTACAGATCATTTTTGTTTTGATACTTACCGAAAGTGTTAAACAAGATTCTGAGATTTTCTTCACTGGAAGTTTGGGGCAGTCACACCACCCACCTTGCCAAAACCGGGACATCATTCATGGCATCAGATGTGCTTATAGAGTGGTTTATGGCATAATTTGCTTTTCAATGGTGGCATTGATTAGATTAAAAATAAAAATATGCCTGGTGCTATAGTGAGGCAGGTGTAGATATTTTTCTTCTCTCCACTATGAGAGCTATGTTCTCAGTTTAGCAAAACAGTTTGCTATCCCTCTCATTGCTTTTACGTGTGCTCTGTCCTTAGTTTAGCAAACACTTTGCTATCATTTTCACTACTTTGCTGCTGTCTAACAAGACACTTGGCTGCAGGTCACAGAGCCGTACGGCTGGGTTAACCACTGGACATCTGCAATAGGGCCTTATTGGTAATAGCCCTCACAGTACTTTAGCCTTACAGACCATCTCTAGTTGGCTCAATGTATGTACGAAGTGCCCTTTGAGTACAGTTTGAGCTTGCTGCTGGCTTATTAATTCTCCTTTTCTTGTCCTCCTTTCTCCTTTTTTTTTCTTTTTTCTTCCTCTTTGTGAATTTTCTTAGTTCTTCTCTTATGTTTCCTTCCCCCTTCACTTCTCTATTCCATCTGTGGTTCATTCCCTCTCTGCTTCTCTATTCTATCCACTAAAATGGTCAGCAACCTATAGACAGCACATAGATAACCTGGATAACAAAGTGGATATTAAGTCCAGGGACTCTGAAGTGTTATCTGTTTACACAAAGCGCCCCCCCCGAGACCACAGCTACATATGGTGGTAGCCTGCAAGGCACGGCAAATTATTTGGTCTAAAACTGTGTAAGGGATCAAAGTTTATATGTCCTCAGCTGAGCACCTCCACCTGCCTGATTCTCTGGCACCAACACGGAATTCAAGGCTGCTCTGGGGTGGGAAGGAAGGAAGGGGAGAGGGAACTGCCGTTGGCTGGCAGAGCTCTACCTTTGGGTCCACAGCACAGCTTTGCCCCGTCTGCCCACAGCAGGGTGGGCTCTGGCCCAGCCTCTTGCCTTTCTTTTTCTCTCCACAGAAACATGCCAAATATAGCCTGAAACAGAGCTGTTGGTGAGGTACAGGAGGATGTAAAACCAGACATATCAGCTCAGGCTAGTAGTGTAGCTAACGCAAGATACCAGTCTTGTGAAGAATATAAGAAACAGGAAAGAGTATCACAACAACTTTCCAGTATGGTCTTCAGGCCTCCAGCTGTCTGTGACTCAGAGGTTTCCTGATTCAAAGATGTTGCATTCTGGGTTTTTTTTTGTTATTCCATAATGATGAATGTGGATAAAAGTTATTCGATATAAAAATCCAAAGACAACTGTTTCTTGTGGGCTGAGGGGTATATGAAGATAAGTACTGTGTCCCAGAGAAGTGATATAGCCATTAAAGTGAGTGCTTTAATGGAGGGTCTTGTACCACCAGGGATTTAGAGAGGAGCCAGGGCAGTGAGAGCCAGACTGTGCAGGAGGACAGATGCCCACCTACGCTCTTCTTGATGTACCTCTCTCTGAAACACTTCTATATCTTCTCCTTAAAGTCCCCTGAAGCTCATGTGTAGTGTAGGTTATTTCGTTCATGCCCCACATTCCATGTTCCCACCAGCTCCCTGAACAGCTAACCCTGTCCTGCTTCCATCTTTCTGTATCCCATCTTTCAAAACCATTATTTTGCCACTGTAAAGCTGGATCACCTTTGCTAATCACCCTTTACCTACATAGCCTTTACTGGCTAGGGCTTTTTAAATGTAAAATGCCTCTCTCTTTCATTTTTTTTCTTTTTTTTTTTTTTCAACCAAAACAGGAAAGCTAAATACATTCATATTCTGAATAGAAGTTTGGAGGATAAGCAGAGGTGAACTATGGCCTCAAGCAGGCTAACCAGTGTGTGGCACTGAGCTGCTTTTGAAGGCAATCCTGTGCTCACGTCAAGAAGAAATTGCCTTAGGTACACCAGCCTAGTTCCACTTGTTTTGGAAAGAAAACAAAACTACAAGGCTGAGAGCTGTTGTCCAGGAAATGAGTACGGGTCTGAGTTCAGGCTGAGGATGTACCTTAGCAAATTGCACTCACCCATACTGGGCCCTTAGTCCCTTCTTCTGGAGCTGTGGCACTGCAGAGAAGGGGTTACAAGGCAGAACAAGTTCAAAGGAGCCTGACACCTTAGCCAAGCCAGAATACAATCATTCTGGAGGGTGAATTGCCTTTAACTTTCAATAAACCTGGAGAAGTGACACCTGGAGGGGAGCCCAGACCCATCTCTAGAGGGGATGGAGCCTGCAGCCCCTGACTATACCATCCGACTTCTCTCTGCTCCCTGCCCCTTGGCACTTGTATTTTTGTCTGAGTAACGGCCCAGGTCCAGCCAAAGGAAAGCAGGGTTACCCTCACAGGCTCTGGTTAGGGCACTCCCTTAAGAGGCTAGAGATGCGGGTCCAAGATCCTCAAGGGGGAGAGAGAAATGAATCAAAGTCTCCCACCTCATGGCTGTTATATTTTGCACTGAATTTGATGTTGTTTGTGTATATTCAGCTTCATGTAAATATTCTTACAGGACTGGGTCCCCAAGAACATTTAGGCACAGGTATACTGAATTTCCAGACCCTGCCCAGATTTCAGGGCTGACAAGACCAGATTGGCCGTGATGGTGATATCAGGAACATGTACAGTAGCAGAGCTTCAAATGTGCAAAGTTTAATCAGTGCCAGGAGGCCAGGTGGAAATGCAATGTGATCCTGCCCTCACTAGTTATAGGAATTAACCATGGGTTGGTCAGCTTAGTTAATTACTCAGTGAAACAATGACTGTAATTCATCCTAAATAACTGTCTTAATTCTCTCCCTGGCATCATCTGTGTTGTACTGACGTCATTATGGAAAACCTGAGGTGTAGCTGAGAACAAGATTTGGGATTTGGCTGTTATGAGGCAATGTCAATAAGAAAAGTTTCTTCCTTTTCTTGAATGGATAAGGAGCTCTCATGTCAAAGGCTGGAACCATGGATGTGCCCCTGCCTTTATAAAGTATGTGGAGTCACTTTAATCACTGTTTATAGAAGTCCTATCACTCCATCCTTGTTTCCTGTCTACTTCCCTATCTGCCCCTGCAAATTGAAAAAGTACATTTTTGGCACCACAGGAATCCTATGTATTAAATAGTTTTTCCTCTGGAAAATTATCTAATAACACTAATACAGTTTTAGGATTTTTTTTACTTACCATACACATATTATAAGAGACAGGGTGAACAGAAGAATGAAAAAATAATATAAATATAAGGAAGAATCTGGTAGTAATATAGTAGTATTGAATAGAGTTCAGAGTCCTTAAAAGAACACTTTAGACATAATCTTTCCATCTACGAAGAACAATCATTAAACACTATAGACTGAAGCAGAGACAGAGGGGTTTTGAGATGTAGGTTAGCATTATTTTAAAACAAATAACAGAGCTATGCAGAACACCCAAAATTAGAACAATCAAAAAAAAAATGCCCTTCCATAACCCTCATGCTGTCCTGCTTGGTCTGTTGTTTTGAAAGTAAACCTTTCTGTGGCATTCATGACCTTTAAAAAGGAAATAGATTGAGCTTTCCTTCCTACTGTAATCCCAGTGTCGTTATCACCTCTATGGAGGCCAGAGAGATGGTCTGATCTCCTGCCATCTCCCTGTTATCTTAAAGGGTAGCTAAGGGCCACCTGGGTTCTTCAAGCCCACTGGCACCCTTATACACCATTAGCAGTTAATTGCACCTTCTGAGTGTTGCATGTGTAAAACAACAGGTATCATCTCAACAAAGAAAGTACCAGGTAAAGTGAGCACATATGCCTGGAGAAAGGCTGAGGGAGAAGAGGGTGGTATGGGAGAGTTTTCATATAAAGTCTCCAAAACAGGGTAGTACTTTAATGAAAATCGAGTTTTATTTAAACATGGGGGAGTATTATTAGCCTTCAGTGGGACCACTGCATTCTGTATTTATTTTGCATTCAATTCTTTGTTTCACATAATTCCAAACTCATTGTGAAACTGAAGGTTGCTAAAGTGGTAGGTACCCTGTGTTCCAGTAAGACATGTTGTATCCTACAAGAACTGAAAGAAGAGGATTTCATCCAGGAACTGACAGAATTAGGATAAATGTATCTGCTACTGAACACTTCTCTTGGTGTCCAGTTCATTAAAAGCAATTAACAGATTACGTTTCCCTAATTATTTAGGAAATATGAATGAATTTTATTTCAGCTGCAGTCTAAGCAGATTTCTTGCTGGAAAAGCTGCTTGGCTGAAAAGACTGATTAAT
Source organism: Limosa lapponica baueri (assembly GCA_002844005.1). NCBI lineage: Eukaryota > Metazoa > Chordata > Aves > Charadriiformes > Scolopacidae > Limosa > Limosa lapponica. The sequence continues at coordinate 39,273 of KZ506605.1, forward strand.
CCCTATTAACCTCTATTCTCACTTGCAATTTAGCTGGTTCAGTAGTGACTTAGACGTTTCCCTCTGAACAGAAGTTCAATAGGAAACACACTAAAGAAATTAGAGATGTCAGTGCCATTCCTAGGGAACTATTGTGTTTATTCCATTGATACATAAATAGAAAAAAACCTAAGAACCACGAGCAATGAGACAGAGTTAAAAATGGCTGTTTACTGAGGCACTGGAGGGAACTACCTTTTATATGTCTGCACTGTGATTAGGAAGCACTGGGTTCCAGACTGCTGACCATAAAATCTGTGTTAAAGCATTGAAACTGTGTTGCATATGTATTTATTGTTCAGAAAAATTATTGCCTTCACATATATCTCACGATTGCATTCAAATGAGGCTTCATTTCTTAAAATCAATTTGTTTTGTTTAAAGAGAAATGTGCTAAGGTCTTCAGTTCTAGCATAAAATGGCACTTTTGACTGATCATTTGAAGTGCCTGCAAGGAAGTAATTTCAGATAACTTCCTCTCGGACTTTGCCCTTCACCTGTGATGCCAAACTTGAATATTCTTCTTGACTGAACAACAATAAAGCAATGCTTTCCTACTCTGAACCCCGAAATGCATCCTGTATATTATTTTGTTAACTTCTAGAAAGCTTTAAAAATAAGCATTAGTTTGTTGCCACTACTAAAGAACATCTTAATTTTAAAGTAAATTTTATATTGCTTCTGTGATTTTGATCAACTGGGAAACAAATCTCTATGTAAATCAACTAACAGGGAGAAATTCTTGAGGTTAATTATTTTAAACTGAAACAGATTTAAAATGTCCGTTTTAGTGAATTCAATAAACTAGCATAAGGAGTGGGAATGGCAGCTCAGACTTAGTCAAATGTCATCAGCAGATACTGGAACAGAGACTAGAACTGCAAACAAATAAGAAATTACTTTTTGCCAAATAAAAATTAAAAAAAAAAAAAGAGAGAAAAAGAAAAAAGAGAGAGTGAGAAGAAACTTAACATAATTTGAAATCTGAAATTCTGAACATTTCCCAAAACACTCTAGTATGACTCCTTCTGAAAGTGATGCTGAAGGCTCTGGATAATAACTCAGCTCAGATTTTCATCACAAGAAAAAGGAAATTAAAAAAAAAATCATCAAACCACTGTGACTCTACCCCATGACTAAGAGTAACCAACCAGCAATATAAAAAGAAGTTTTGTAAAAAAACACCTTATATATTTATATAACTTTTTCTCTCAACCCCCCCACTCCCACATCCTCCCCCCCCCATTCTATTCAGGGCTTTTTCCTGGAAAAATGCCAAGTGCCATGTACAAAGACCTGGAATATTTGATAGAAATTCTTGCCATGTTTTGGGGGGATATATCAGGCAAGGCTGTGGTAGGGGCAAGGGGACATTATCCAGAGGATAAATAGTTGTGTGAAGTCTGTTCTGACTTACTGTTCTAACCACATTCAGTGCCTTCCACTGAGTGCCTGTTCATGCTTTTTCTCTGTGTCTAGTAGTGAATGAGCTGGTGGAAATCCTCACTGCAGTCATTAGAGGGAATCCTGAGTCCTGATGTTTTGCCTACATAACCCAGGGACATCTGTTCAATTGCACTGCGTTACCTGTGGCTTACGCTTAGGGAGGGGTCCCTTTTTGTAGTATATGGAAAAAGAAATTAACATATTTGGGATGAAAAGGCCTTAACTAATATTTTGATTTTTCTGGCAGAGGGAAGAGGAGATACAGAGGAGTTGTCGGTCAGCACCATTTTTCTGATGTGTGTGACTGCTTTCATAGCGTCCTGATAAAATGCTACCTACAGACATATAAAATCATGCTGGAAACCTTGGTGATTTCATATTTTGAGTGCAGCATTATGCAGAAAAAATGTTTGATATAACATTTGTGCTGGTGTGATTCCTTGCTGTGGTGCTGCAAAGAAAACATTTTCCTACATCTTTATAAATGCAGGGGTTTAGTTTCTGGTAAACCTTTGAGTACATTGCTGTCAACTTGCTCTTTCAGGGGGTCTTCTACAGTTTTCTGGACGCTCAAATACAGAACACTCTTGGTAGCTTCAGAAACCTGCACTAGGGAACCAACCCAGCATGAACTGGTGCCTGCCAGATGGTTCAAACAAGTTCTGCTGTTCCTTAAAAGCTGAGAGGTGCTCTAAAAACAGGTTATCCCTTTCCATTTCACCTCCTGATACTGTTTTCATTGCACATGTACTATGAATACTTTTAAGAAAAAGTAGACAGGTAGACAAATATCGTGCTACCTGGAAGTCCTGTATGAAAGACACCCCCTTTTCAAATAACACTTTCAAAAAATTTTTGCCTGGAGCTGAAACATCGAGCTGAAACACTGTTTGTTTTAGAAAGCACCTCAAAGAGAGGAATAAACCTGAAATAGTAACTATATTCCAACGTGTTCTTCCTGGATATCTTTAGAGTAGGTATATTTAAGTTCGGTTTAAATCTCGTATCTTGGGTGTTGGTTAGAGCACATACTCCTTCCAGTTTACGAAGTCTTTAGTAGCAAATCCAGCATGGAGCTCTCCACAAAACATAAGGTCTTTCATCACTGCAAGAAGAGTCTAACAGCTACATTGCAACCCTAACCAGAGAAGACTAAAGCATAAGAGGCTTTTGTACAGACAGGAATAGCGACAAACCAGCGAAGAGGAAGACTGGAAGTCATCTTCTCTTTACCAGCCAACACACTTGTGGCTTATCAGAGCACCTGGTATCAGAATAAGCTGCTCCCTGAAAAGGGGTAAAGCTGCGTGCTCCCATCCCAGAGCCGTCACACCTGCTCCTCCACCTTGGGAATGCCACCTTGTGAAATTCTTTTCATGAAGAGATATTAGGTGGTTTCTATTCTTCATCAGGCCTCCAAACAGAGGACTGTGTGGTTAATGCCTGGTTGCCATGCATTAGTAATCCTTGTAGTACAGCATCATCTAAGAATAACTAAAAATGTATGACCCTTCTCATAGCCTTGATTTCAATTTCAAATCAGTTGCATCTTTCTCTAATTTGTTAGAGAAAAGTGATATTATCAATGTAAGAGACTTTGTTTATCTTGTAGCTTTTTGTAATTAAATGAACCTTCAAATTTAATGAACATTTGTGGCTTTCAGTGTTCCTAGAATTCTGGTGTTTCTAATAAGCAGCTGGTAAGTTGGATGTTTTCAGCTTTATTTTTTATGATTATTGGCAAGGGAAAATAGGTTTTCAGGAAACACACTTTTT